>JAECMU010159729.1:0-11516 GCA_016106625.1 Dracogyra subfuscus | reverse complement strand
TGGTAACTGGGAGAGGTCCCTTTAAAATGGCGAATCTCTTCTTTACTAGTCCAATGATCCTCTTAATATGTATTCTGACCGATGCTATTTTTCTGGACTCTTCCACTTCACAGGCAGACAACTGTCGTTTTTCTTTTGTGAAACTTGGAATTAACAAACTCACCCCAAACGATGATGCAAATTCGTCAACCAAAGTAAAGCCCCTGTCTGCTAAAAGCTGATCGCCATGGTTATAGTACTTAGGACTTATGAAACCTGACGACCTGACCAATTCAACATCAGATATTCTACCACCATATGCACTGGAAATGAAAGTTATAGCCCCAAGAGTATTACACACTATGAACACTTAAATGTTGTTGTTGTTTTTTTATATATATAATTAAGAGTACACCTGGGCCCTAGTCTCAAGAAGTTTTGGACGGTCAATAAATATTTCAAAACAATCCATTATGCCTGTTAAGCGTGGGAAATATTGTTTAAAAATGGAAGGTAATGTTGCCTTAGATGCACCTGGGTGTGACCACTGAACAATAAATCACAGTTTCATATACAACAAGTCCATCCATTCCCAGAAAATGGAATGAACAGTGCTGGGTGCCAAACCAATCTGGTCAGCCAAGTTTTCAAATGGTAAATCCAATCTCAACTTGACTAGTGTTGCAAACAACTGATTTATAGGGGAAAGCCTAGATTTTTTCATATCGGGTAAATACTGGTCAAACAATGTTTGAAATGTGTTATAATCCAAACCAGTGTAATATTTGAATTTATTATCATTACACTTCAGTGGTTCAACGGTCAGTCTTGCACATAAAAGTTCACTATGTACCTCTTCAAATTTGGCTTTCCACATAGTTCGTTCTTCTCTTAAGTTACAGATTTCTGCATCTCTTATTTCTACAGAAGTCTTTTCAGTAAAATCATCACAGCTACTCATACATGCCTTTTTTAAAACTGTTTCATCAGAGATGGACACATGGTCCAACTTTGGAGGTGAAACGTGTACAACATCAATATTTTCAGGAGAAACCAGTGCCATGTCCATCTTTGGTGGAAAAATGTATGATAGTTGTCTATTAGTGTCATTACTTGACTCTGACAAATGCCTTCTTTTCTGGGCTGATTCATATCGTTGTACTTTCTTTATGCCTATTTCTGTTGAACTTGGAGCAAACGAAAACAGACTTGATATATAGTCAGGGTGATCTGGATCCTTGTTTGGTTTACCTATGAAATCATAAAATATATATACATTAGCATAATTCACACACACACACACACGCATAATTCACACACACACACACACACACGCACGCACGCACGCAGGCACGCGCGCGCGCGCGCGCAAGGAATACTCTAATCAACTATGCATACAGCGAAGATTACTGCCGTTGAATTATTTGACATTTTCTCTTTTGTTTTCTTATATAAAGTGCATACATACATACATCATGAAGTAATTTATAGTCCGTCCCATCATTGTACAGAAATATTTCATTCAGTTTGGTTTGACGAAAGAGGGAGCGATTATAAATATCTATTTTTGTAGTAATATTTCATTAAAACTTTTATTACCTCTTATGAGTTTGCATGGGCGTCCGCAGGAAAAAAATGCATGGGGTGAGGGCAATGTTATTCTGAATTCGACGTGTGAAGTGTTAAAGACATATTTTTGCTAAGATTACTGTAAATAACAGAACAAAATGCTCTGAATGAACTGTTGAGAAATCTTTGTTATTTTATTCATTTTGTATTTTCCATGTAAAGTTTTCAATTGTTTTATTTCCCTTGCCCCTACCTGCGGCCGCCCATGTGAGTTTGTGTTCTAAAAAGTATGACTTCTGCTAAAGTGTAAACTATACTTGCCTGAAATGAAATGTTCGCTACAGAGGTATGTAAAATTCGATCGTGGCATCCATGGTTTTCCTCCTTCTGTTCTTTTAGTAGCATTCGCCCACAACTGTCTTTTAACTTCATCTGCGGGAAATATGTGGAATTTTAATTTCTTCTCTGTCATCATGTTCCCCTGCGCGTGCTGTAACCTCATCGTGGTGCAGGGGTGTAACATTCTCTTTGAGAATGGCCAATACAGCACAGATTGGAATTTTTAATAACACTCACTGTCGCATAAAATTCTGTGATATTTGTATTTGCATTTTTTACACAGTCCTTTACACTGTGTTTTGTCTCGATCTTGAATTTTTATATTTATTACCATAGTTTGACACCCAATAGCCGATGTATTTTTCGTGCTGGGGTGTCGTTAAACATCCATTCATTCATTCATTCATTCTGTCATCATGTTATGATTGCTACAGCCAAAGGCTGCACAGCTCTTCGGCATTTTGGATTTGCGCGAACAGAAGTCCCGGAATAAACTATTTCTCTATGATCTTCCTATTAACTACTATATAAAAACCGCTTTGTTTTCACTCAGTCGCCTGGTCGTCATGGTAAGTGCGGCCTGCCACCTAGCGGTTTGTCGGGATGCGTGCGCAACCGAATCGGAGAATAGTAATGAGTGTTATTGTTTGACGTTATTATTAACAACTGCATTATTTTTTTTCTATACCTTTCATCTGTATTTGTCTTTGTTTACTCTTTTTCGCCGAGATCTGGCGAAATCGACGCCATTTTTGTTTTCTTCTGTGTTCATTCGTTCTGATTATTTTTAGCTATTAACTAGGCGTACTGCATAATTATCAAGATAACAAATTAATAAATATGATAACTAGAATCAGAATGCTGTCTGTCTTCTGTTATTCGATGCTATGCTAAAACTATTTCTACCAAACAAACAACAAACACACTATTCTCCAGCTAAGGCGAGATCGGCAACATTTTGTTGACGGATTTTGGGCTGATCGTCGAATCTTGAACATAATGTTATATCCTATTTTATTTTAAAATTAACACTGAAGGATGTGATGTTAATATACCATATTATCATTACAAATATAAACATCAATTCTGTTGTCGTTTCGTGCTTGAGCCTGGGTCAAACCGCTTAATCAAAATTATATTTCAATACCGATGGGGGCGAGATCGCCAGTATTTTATCGTGTCTCGGACTTATTATATTTTATTTATTATATTGCTTTATTTTTTGTTGTTATTGAACTTACCGTGCTGTATTTGCCACTGCCATTATTAAATGAAAATGTTGCCACCACTGCACCACGATGAGGAACCGCACATGGAGGGGAAAAGTAGGGGAAAAAAGCTGTGTTTTAGTACTTATTATATTGATAAGCAATTCTAAAAATACAATATCTATAATAAATGTTTCTTTACTATTTAAAACATAAAAATTATATATATATTTAAAATAATAATAATAAAAAACCCCGAGCAGAGCTGGAAAGGAAATATTTATTTCCAAGGATGACTCGGTCTGAAATAAAGAAAAGAAACAATTATTTATTTCACTTACTGTTTGATTTTCAAAATAGTAGCTATAACCAGCTAAATTAAGTTACCACCATTAAAAATTACATATTTGTATACCTTTTATGGCTTAACGCTTATATACATATTGTTTTAGATATAAATTCATTAAACTCATTACAAAATTTTAATAAACATTTCTGTATGAAAGGCAAAACAACAGGCTTCACTTCTCTCACCACGTTCATACTCCTTCCAGTATTTGAATGTCTTTGCCTGCATGTCGCGGTACTTCATTTTCTGCATTCTCCTCAGTTTCCCCTCAGAGACAAGTCGTATCTGATTCCTGACTTCAGGTCGACCTCTGGTGTTGAGTCTGAAGAGCCAGCCTTCTACGTCGTTGTTGGTTCCCCTGCGCGTGCTGTAACCTCATCGTGGTGCAGGGGTGTAACATTCTCTTTGAGAATGGCCAATACAGCACACCTTGAAATTTTTAGTAGAACTCGGTGTTTGTGATATTTGTATTTGTATTTTTCGCACGGTCCTTTGCACTGTGTTTTGTCTTGATCTTGAATTTTTATATTTGTTGCCGTGGTTTGACACCCAATTGCCGATGTATTTTTCGTGCTGGGGTGTCGTTAAACATTCATTCATTGTATTTTTATATTGATGTTGATCATCGTTTTGTTTGTTTGCATTTACCATAGTGTGACACCCAATAGCCGATTTTTTCTTGATTTCTCCTGAAAAGTTGGTTCAGACCTATGTGGTAGTGACCACTTTCCCATTATTTTGGAGAATGACGGACCACCATCACTTGAAAGGGTTCAAAGGTGGAAGTTGGCGAAGGCAAATTGGGGTCAGTTTCAGCATCTGTGCAGCACTCGACTGCAACAATTTGCCATTACTGATGCTGATGATCCCATGTCTTTGTTCACTTCCATCTTGAAGGACATTGCAGATGAGACTATACCTAAGACTTTGGCAGTGCCAAAGCGTTTCAATAAACCATGGTTTAATGACACATGTAAGGATGCATTCAAAGAGCAAAACAGGTTGCTTGAGCGGTTCAAACATGAACCTACTACAGACAACCTAGATGCATTTCGTATTGCTAGGGCTAAGGCTCGCAGATAACTTTTGTCTCCAAGTTGAATTCTCAAACATCGGTAAAATCTGTATGGAATAGGATCCGTAAAATCAAAGGTAAAGAATCCAGTAATACAGTACATCATTTGTCTGTCAATGACACAGATGTAACGTCTCATCGTGACATTGCCAATGCTTTGGCAGACAACTTTTCTCATAATTCATCTTCTGCTTTCAGTACAGATGCTTTTACATCTGTCAGAAATAAAGCTGAAAAGCTTACCCTTTACCATAGTTTGAACATCTCCTGTAGAGAGCTTGTACGTTGATGCACACGAACCTTGTTTGGCTGCTAGACGTGCAAAGCTTTCTCTGCAGTACGCAACCAAGATCAAATCATTACCGAAACATCCTACACATGATGCAGTGTTTGATAACAAATTTATGAGGTTGTTTGATGCGAGGCCAAATGCTATTCGTACATTTGGTCTTCGCATTAAGCGTTTTTTATCGCTTTCCAACATTGATTTAACTGACACTTTGGAAACTCCTTCATATTTTGTTTTACCACCTTGGTGTATTACACCACCTAAAATTGTGTTTGATCTTTCGCGTCTGCAGAAAGATCGTACAGATGCTGTTATTTATAAAGAGTTATTCATGGAAATTCAAGACAGGTACCGTGATTACATTCCTGTGTATACAGACGGATCACGGGATGGGACTTCTGTGGCTTGCGCTACATTTTTCCCCTCAGACACAATCCTTTCCATGAGACTGCCTGACTCGGCATCGATTTTTAGTGCTGAGGTTTGGGCAGTCATTAAAGCCTTAGACGAACTCAAGGATTCGACTGCATCCAAATTTATTATTTTTACAGACTCACTTTCGTGTCTTCAAGCTTTATGTAATATGAAGCTTGATCATCCCTTAATTGGGATGGTGATACGAAAGTGTGTCTTTTTATCGATTGCCAAAAAAGATGTGGTATTTTGTTGGGTACCCAGCCATGTTGGCATCAGGGGTAATGAAAAGGTAGATTCTGCTGCTAAGTCTGCTTTGGATTTGCCTCATGCCAGGGTGGGTGTCCCATATACTGATTTTAAACATAACATTAACCAGTTTATCTTTTCGACTTGGCAACATGATTGGGACGGTGCGGTTGCGAACAAGCTTTATGCCATCAAGCCAGTCTTAGGTGAGTGGCAGTCTTCCTATAGACAGTGCAGAAAGGATGAAGTAGTCTTGTGTCGTGCCCGCATCGGTCATACATATTTGACCCATTCATTTATCTTGAAGAAAGATCCTCCACCTCAGATCAATCAGCTGGTCACGCCATGCTCTGGAGCATACAACCCTTTGTTTTGTTTATAAAGTCAAGAACAAACATTGTTTTATATACCATGTGTATCTTTTGCTCTTTGGGCGGTGGCTAGGGTCAATTGGGTGTTTTTTTGCTTTTTAATGCCCAAGTATATCAACCATGTATCCCTGGCATGGCCGTCTGCTGGTTATCCGCAGCACCATGTCCCTTCGTTGGACTCGGTGGTGGGTGTTTTGGGGGCATGGTTGATGAATATTTAATTTAATAAATATGGATAACATCCAATATTTAACTCAAACTTCTGATGGGACCCTGAAAAGGTTCCACACCGAAGTTTCGGACTTCTTGTCTTCGGACGAGGAGTCCATGAGATCAAGAACTCAAGTGAAGAAATCCAAAGTGATTTCTTCACAAAATTGGCCAAGGTTTCTCATCATCGGGGCCTTGAATAAACTTTCTCCTTTTGTCATTCAAAAGGCAATTATTGGTTTGGCTGGTGAGCCAAAATCTGTGAAAAAAATCAAGAATGGTTTGCCGGTTGAGTGTTCCACTGAAAAACATTCAGCCTGCCTTCTCAAATCAACGGTTTTTTGCAATGTGGCAATTAAGGTAACTCCTCATACCTCCCTCAATTCGTCAAAGGGAGTGATCAGAAGCAGAGATCTGGAAGGAGTCAGTGAGAAAGAAATATGTGAAAATCTTAACTCACAGGGTGTTACTGCCGTGAGGAGGATAAAGGTTCGTCGCAACAATGACTTGTTACCGACGAATACTTGCATCCTCACTTTTAACATTCCTACCCTTCCCCAATATGTCAAAGCTGGTTACCTTAATATCCCTGTTGAACCTTTCATTCCAAATCCCTTGCATTCTTTCAAATGCCAGAGGTTTGGTCATGGACAAAACACATGTCGTGGTAAACTTACATGTGCTCGTTGTGGTCTTTTTGATCACGGCAGCAAAACGATGTAATTTGTCTTAACTGCAAGGGTAACCACTGTGCATACTCACGCGATTGTCCACGGTGAAAGCTGGAGAAACGGGTTCAGCAAGTGAAAGTACAAAATAAAGTATCCTTCATTGATGCAAGGCGGTTGGTAGAGACAGCAACACCGACTGTGGGTGACAAGTATTATGCAGCTGCAGCTGCTGCCAAAGTCGCCACTAAAAGTGTTGCAGTCAACACAGACCTCACATGGCATTGTGATGAAGCCAAATACAAAAAGTTGTCTGATATTGAGAAGGCTCAAAAACAGGTAAAAAAAGCAGCACAAAAGGAGAAAGTTCATGCCGTGCACAAGGAACTTGCTGAGTCAGGCAGTCTCATGGAAAGGATAGTGTCCGATGGAAAAACTGTTGCACAAGCCACAGAATTCCCATCCCGTGATCCATCTGTATACACAGGAATGTAATCACGGTACCTGTCTTGAATTTCAATGAAAAACTGTTTATAAATAACAGCATCTGTACGATCTTTCTGCAGACGCGAAAGATCAAACACAATTTTAGGTGGTGTAATACACCAAGGTGGTAAAACAAAATATGAAGGAGTTTCCAAAGTGTCATTTAAATCAATGTTGGAAAGCAATAACAAAAAATTATTTTAAAAAACCCGCTTAATCCGAAGACCGAATGTACGAATAGCATTTGGCCTTGCATGAAACAGCTTCATATAATTGTTGTCAAACACCGCATTATGTGTAGAATGGTTTGGTAATGATTTTATCTTGGTTGCATACTGAAGAGAAAGCTTTGCACGTCTAGCAGCCAAACAAGGTTCGTCTGCATCGACGTACAAGCTCTCTACAGGAGATGTTCGAAACGCACCAAGACAAAGCCTAAGTCCCTGATTGTGTATAGGATCCAGCATCTGCAAGTACGACTTGCGTGCCGACCCATAATCAAGTTTTGATCTAATTAAAGATCTATGCAGACGGAGCATAACCTTTCGGTATACTCCCCATTCTGTATTACCAGTAATTTTTAAAATATTCAGAGCTTTTAAGCCCTTCTTTTTCACATATTTAAGATGGGGCACAAAAGATAGTTTCCTGTCAAATATAACCTCCACAACTGGAATCTAAGTGGAGACAAAGCTGCAACTTACGTTCAATGATACTCATATTGGAGCAATCCACACCAGGTGTTAAACACTGGGTGATGCTGTTAATCTTCAAAGAAAATAAAGTTACAGACAGGATACTACCTTGAGGCACACCCATCTCCTGTGGGTGAATGTCGGACAAAGTCGACTCCACCCGGACTTTAAAAGATTTAATTAAAAAAAATTTAGAAATAAAAATAGGAAGTCAACCTCTAAGGCACTAAAATTGAAACCCTGGGATGTGTATGCTATATTATATTCCTGGACTGGGTATGGCGCCATACCCACATTTTTCTTTTTTAAGTTGACCTTTGACAAAATTAATGACTTTATCATCACTGTATGATT
Organism: Dracogyra subfuscus; assembly: GCA_016106625.1. Taxonomy (NCBI): domain Eukaryota; kingdom Metazoa; phylum Mollusca; class Gastropoda; order Neomphalida; family Peltospiridae; genus Dracogyra; species Dracogyra subfuscus. The sequence goes on along the minus strand of JAECMU010159729.1, from coordinate 3,261 downwards.
TTCTTAACCCTAAACCTAACACATTTTCTTTATGGGGAGGCCCGCATACCCACTATTCATTCATTCACACATTATAAATATTCATTTTCATAGCGACATACCCAAGAAAATCTTTCTGGCAGAAACACTGATGGAGTAAAACAACAGTGATCAACATCAATATAAGAATGCAAGATTTAAATAAAAATAGTGTAAAGAACTGCAAACATGCAATTATGCAATTATCACAAACAAAATCAATTTGTGCTGTATTTGCCATTCTCAGAGAATGTTGCACCAGTGTAAGGGGACTTTATTTTGAAGAAAGATCCTCCACCTCTGTGCGTCACATTTTGGTGGATTGTCCTTATTTGACAAACTCGAAATGACCTATTTGGTCAGAGAAGTTTGATAGAATCATATCGATCCCATCCACAATTTTTGTTTTTAAATATATATAATGTGATATTTGTATTTTTACACAGTTCTTTAACACAATTTCTGTATTCATATTTGTAATTACCATAATGTGACACCCAATAGCCAATGTATTTTTCGTGTTGGGGTGTCGTTATTCATTCATTCAAACAGATTATATGGATAAGGAGGAGTACGGACACTTTGGCGTATTATCGCTGGTCTTTTCGCGTCCATACGACTAAGCGAAAAAGGGTTAGTGGCTTTAGCAGAGATTGAAAATTGGGACGCTGACAAGGGACCCATTACCATAGTGTGACGCCCAATAACCGATGTATTTTTCGTGCTGGGGTGTCGTTAAACATTCATTCATTCATTCCATAAACAAAACATTTTACCTTTATAACAACTGTGATATTGATTACTGTGTACACCTCTTTACATTGTTTTTGACTTGGCATTTTGAATTTCATGTGCCACCGCACAGCTCTATACATTGTGTTTTTAACCTAACCTTTTATTTATAATTGTTACCATTGTAAGACACCCAATAGCCGATGTATTATTTGTGCTGGGGTGTCGTTAAACGTCCATTCAATCAATCAATCTGATAATAAATATTTAGTTAAAAACAGATATAGTAAAAATGTCATTCACAAGAAAAAAACACATATGTATGCAAAAACGTTACCCAGTAAAATACCGGGTATACAGAAAATGTATGTGAGACGAAAATAAAATGGGAATTAATTCCCAAGTGATGGGAAATGTTTGGTTATTATTAATATTGTATATACAAAATTATGAAATTACATGTAATATGATGGACCTATGCTAAAGAATAAATGCGAATATGTATAAACTACTAGTAACGAGTATGTGCTTACATCATTCTAACTGTGAGTTCATGTTTCGTTTCTTTAATTTTTGAATCATTGAAAAAGGTTTTAAAAAAATTGTTGTATTGGAATCTTCAGAACCAAATGTCGTGGATCATTGAAAAATGTTTGCATATATATTGTTGCCATCTTGAAATTATTTCTTTTCTATGCATCGACTGAAAAACACTGTCAAAATGTAACTACATTTTCCTCGCCTGATGGGCGATATTCCATGGCTGCCTCCTGATTTTCGGGAGGTGTTGCCATGATCATTTGATCATGGTTAATTTGATATATTGCTTTCTCGATGTCGGCGAGAAAAAAATCAACTAACAAGTGTTCCCCCAATTCCATGTTGCGTTTCTTTTCCTTGGTAGCGATATGATGGGGAGGTAGGTAATGGCTCACATAGAAATACCTGATTATAATGTTTTTGTTTTTATTTTGTTTTGTTTTCAAGCCTCTTTGTTTTACAACGTGGCGTTCATCACGCATGCAGTCACTTCTTGTCCCAAAATAATCCTTACTGATGAATATTTCCTCTTCATCATCACCTCTGTATAACGCAAAAGCAAAGCTTTGCACTGAACGTTTCAGCGCTTTGGGTGAAGTACTTTTATCAGGGAACATCCTGAAATAAACAAATAAATAATTTGTTCTCTCTTTGACAGGTAATAATCTCATTTTGTTTGCTTTCAGTGACTGAACAACACTGTTTGACAACTTGCAACCCAGCGCTGAACACTTTCTAATGGTTGAAATGGCACAGCCCGATTCAAATGAAGGACAGCAGAGTAAATTCTTGCCTTGAAATGTCTTGCCTATGTAACCGACTTTAGGTTAGTGGTATGGTATGCTCTGTTGACAGCTTCGCATTTCTGTTTATTAATATTTAGACACGTCTTTTTAATGCATCCAGTCCGAAACGGAAATAAATACATTTTCTTACTTTTGCTTCATCCTCACCCTCAATATTTAAGGCAGCACACCATGCAGGTAAATAGTTTTTGTCCCATGGCTTCCACCCTCAGTACCTGTGCATGTATTTGAGTATTTACTACATTGATCAATGCAATTCCCCCTATATCAACAGACTATTGCATCTGTTTTTTTGGACAACACCTTGACCATGCTTGCAATATTACTGTGATACTCTTTTGAACTCTATGCTGCATCTTCGTGCCAGGTCACATGAAAACCGTCTTTGGATTTTGTCTTTCTGCTTTCGTTTTTTTTTTTTCTGGAAACATAGTGTCTGAACATTTCATGTTGCTAATATGTCTTTTTTGTTGGTTTGACAGGTGTCTGGTGTCCCGGAGCATCTCAACGTCCATTCCAATCCCATTATTGACACATCTTGTGCAGCATGGCTGTCACCGTCCGTGGTCACATACCTGACTGGTAGAGACTTTTGAAGGAGATCTCTGGTTATGGCTGCAGATCCTCTTTCTTCATCCCCAATGGAATCTGTTACATGTTCACAGGTAGTGAGTATCACTTGTGTGGCTGGCTGAAACGGTGTTTTACCACCTCCACTGTGCAAGGCATTATTGTACCGAGCATCCCTCTACTCTGGATATTCCCTGTCTCTCGTGGACTGATTGCAGTAGCTCACACTGTTCATTCATAATTGGAGGAATGTGTAATCCTCTCTGTGGACTGTTACTGGATGTAATTCTGTCTGTCTCTCTCTCAGGACATCTGACATTTATTCAGTATAAGTGGGGGTCACTGCCTCTTAATTGAAGGAATGTGTAATCCTTTCTCTTTCTCGCAGAGCAACTAACAGTTGCTGCCCCCTCCCTCTGCATAAATTGGGTCTGGTGTTCTAATCCTGTAGCTTGCCTTGTGATTGGTGACACAATTGCTATTGGTGTTTCCTGTGGTTCCTTGTTATTTATTCCTGTTGTAGAAGAAACAATGTTTTAATTAACAGTAATGTTTCAATATTAACTATGCAGAAAAAGAATGCTGTTTTATTTTT
>JAECMU010159709.1:0-11666 GCA_016106625.1 Dracogyra subfuscus | reverse complement strand
TAAATAAAACATATCCAACGGCAATTTGTTGACATGATATATTTGACAAAAGGTACTTTTATTTCATTCATATTTTGAAATATAAAATTATTATTTTCTACAGAATTAAGAAAACTTAAAAACGACCAACCTGTAAACAGCTTTGTCGGTTTGTTTTTAGAAATTTGACAGGGGTCGAGGTTAGTATACCGGTTTTTATTTTGATGTGGCGAACTAATTCGAATGACGTCTGTATTCCAGTTAATAATTAAAAGTCAATAGAAAATTGAACATAGTGTGGGGGTATAAACTGATCTATACATATTTTTACAAGCCTTTGAATATTTCACAAAATATAAGGAATGGGATGTCTGGATGTTTTCAAATTGAGGACAGGTACTGTAATGTAATTAATTATTTTCAGAATTAAGACTGCGTTAAACATTGCGGCTTAGTCGACTTTTGGGAGGGGTGTGGGGGTGATTTATTAAATTTCAAACAAACGTGTTATTTATTCTTGTTTATGGATTTTTCTTTACATCTGTTAATAAAATAGATAAGATTAAATATCTGTTCCAAGTTCTACGATCATATGTATTTATTTATTATGTTTTTATACTGTCAACAGGTGTTGACATTTCAACATTATCCGCATAAGCACTGTTCACTCCTATTTCCTCCGAGTATTAAAAATAGTTCTAACTTTGAATACGTTTTAATTATGGTAGAATGGAGATAAACATACTCTGACTTAATTTTCGAGGTATGCTATCGTGGATTAGATACCTCTAAATGTTACATTTAAAACCTCACGCTAACGCGTTCGGTTTTAAATGACATTTAGAGGTATCTAATCCATGATAGCATACCTCGAAAATGAAATCAGAGTATGTTTATCTCCTAATTCAACCAGATACAGAATTATTTGTCACTGTGTTACACTTGTAGCATGTAAAAGATCCCTTGCTACTAATGGAAAAAATATAGCAAGTTTTCTCGCTGGGACTATAAGGTCAAAATTAGCAAATGCTTGACATCCAATAGTCGACGATTTATAAATCAATGTGCTCTAGTGGTGTCGTTAAACAAAACAAACTTTTAAGTCTAACTAATTTATTTCACTATGTGCATTGCTACTTACATCTCGATGTATGCGGGACTGTCTGGAGGCCTTTCGTTTGTTGGGTCTCACAGACAACTTGTGTTTGGCAGCATCAGAAGTCAAGTGCTGTGTACTCTTCACAGATTCGAAGTCCATGGGCTGACCCGAACCAGAGCTTTTGCCCACTCTCTTTGTTTTTTGTGGAGTAGACCAGTTGCTCATAAAAAGATCTTCCTTGAAAAGGAAAATAAAATAGGAAATGAGTTTCAAGAGTCAACAAGGTCATCTAAAAAAGTAAATTATATATAATATATCAAGTAACTAATTTATATCACATGCATGTTGGGTTTTTGAAATTATAAGTTAATTGTGTAAATGTTATGATTAAAAACAGTAGCTGTATTTTCTAGTATTTTACAGACCCTTTTTTAAAGCAATCACATTTTAAGATCTAATATGGTATGCATGTACACATATTAATTTTAAATAAAATCTTTACATTTTATTACATTTTCAAACCATGTTCACAGGTGATTTATCTGGATAGATGGTATGGCTGCATAATAGATATGGTCTTCTTACAGCAACAGACCCTAGTTTTAAACACTATGGTGTATTTTTCACTATTAGAGCTGTTTTTGATACTTGAAATCAAACACAATTTAGATTTCATCTGAAGTGTTTTTGGTCATCCTGGTGTTTCTAATACCACAAAATACATTTTGTTTTAATATTTTTAAAAACACACATATTTCTAAGAAGTCTATCTATAGAGACAAGCTCTGATCTATTTTTAAGGATATTCCGTTTCAATATCACATACTTTCTTCACTCTATTGTAACCTTATCTAAACGTATAACAGGTTTGTAAATGTAGATTAAACAAACTTAAATGTCCATTTTCAGAGATTAAAACTTGGGTTTGCGACTTTAATATATGTAATTACATAATATCAGAACAATATCTCAAATTGCCTACCTCTTCATTATCGGAACTGTCCATGCTGATTAAACTCTTGTCACTCTCCCTACTGCTTGATGCTTGAGTCTGAAATATGTCATCATATTACTTTATCACAGACCAGCACATGTCTGACTTCATATTACAGGGATATAATATACAATCAGGTGATCTCATTACCGTAGTTGACACTTAATTTAGAACAGACATCCTACACTTGTTCTTAAACAAAGGGTTATATACGACCCAAGAGAAAAACAAAATCATTAAATCAATATATTAGCAGTCTAGCATCAGATGTCTTTGTGTGAATACTGATGCAAAAATCACTGCATGGATTTTGTTTTGCAGCTGCTATGAAGAAAATATATTAGTAGGTATATACATATATATATATATATATATACATACACGTGTATTAAGTTGCAAAGTAATTAAGGGGAGTTATATAGCATATACAGTCAAACCTGTCTTAAGTAGTCACACAAGGGAGTAGATAAATGTGGCTGTTTAAGACACATGGCTGCTGATTACAGGTTCCCACATATGGAGTCTTTAAAACATGTTGTACTTTCTTGTTTTACTGTCTGCACTGCTAATTAACGGATGTGTACTTCACAGTTGACTATAAATCAACTTTTGACATGTTGCCTCCTTCAAAAAATATGCAAATGGAATGTATTTTCTCAAAAAGTTTGTTTTCTTTTTCCATTTAATTATTTAATTCCTCCTCCATGCAGTATATTGTCAAAGTACGTGAATTTACAAATGTCAACCGTAGCCTGCCCAGAGGCAATCAGCTGCATTCTGGAGTCATAATTTTTAACTGTTACACAGTAAAGATGTCGGGATTGAATGGGTATCAGTATTCTTGAAGGTGTGAAGATTGGTTATTTGCGGCACCTTATCGCTGTTGTTAAAATAGTCCTTTTATATGCTGGTAGGTACTGGGATCGGATTTCAGTCGAGGCATGGGATTTTTAATCCAGATACCGACTCCAAACCCTGAGTGAGTGCTCCGTAAGGCTCAATGGGTAGGTGTAAACCACTTATACTGACCAGTGATCCATAACTGGTTTAACAAAGGCCATGGTTTGTGCTATTCTGCCTGTGGGAAGTGTAAATAAAAGATCACATGCTGCTAATCAGAACGCCATATAACCATAAATAAAATGTGTTGAGAGCATCGTTAAATCAAGCATTTCTTTCTTTTTCTTTCTTTATATAACAGTAAAGATTTAATGTGGCCACTTCATACAGGTGTTTTAGTGATTTCAGATCCAATTTAGGTGGCCAATGGCCGCGTTAGACAGGTGACTGCTTATTACTGGTGTATTTACATTATAAGTCATTTGAGAGGGAAAACAGTGGTCACTTAAGGCAGGTGACTGCTGATTTCAGGTGGCCGCTAGGACAGGTTTGACTGTATGCATGTGTGTGTGTGTATGAGTGTGTGTGTGTATGTGTGAGTGGTATTAATGGGGGCGTGTAGTATGAGCGGTATGTATGAGTGCATGTGTGGCGAGGTGTGTGTGTGTGTGTGGTGAGGTGTGTGTGTATTGTGTTTGTGTCTGGTGAGTGTTTTGTTTAAAGTCACCACTAGAGCACACTCATTTATTAATCATTGGCTATTGAAAGTCAAAACATTTGGTAAATTTGACGTATAGTATTAGAGGGAAACCTGCTATATTTTTCCATTAGTAGCAAGGGATCTTTTATGTGCACCATCCCACAGGCAGGACAGCACATACCATGGCCTTTGATATATATCTGTCGCGGTACGAGAAATAGCTTCACCACTAGGCTACATCTCACCCCATACATACATGTGTGCCTATGTACATGTGTGTGAAAACATTTGTGTAATGCCAGCATATCCTAACAAAATCAACATTTTGTGTGTATTTTTAAAGGAAAATATTAATGTGCTCTAGTGGTGTTGTTAAATAAACCAAGCTTTACTCTTTTTTTTTAAGAGATAGGTACTGTTTGTGGCAATTTTGATAACTGAGTAGCCACAATAAAATATAATTTATTTTATCTTAATAGTCAGTCATATTCCAGAGCAATGTAATTAAGTAGTAATCATTAGTTACTCATTTTATAAGCATTAACACTGATAAATAAAATGCAAGTTGCCTACATTACTGCCAGTCTTGCTAAGTCCACAAATTAAAACATTTAAACGTGTACTTTATTTCTAACGACAGTTCAAGTGACAGAGTCAAACAACTTGGCTGCATAAGCTATTTGCCCATAAATGGTAATGTTTACAGCTTTCACTACTGTTAACCAAGGCCAACACGCCTAATGTCTTTAACCAGTGTGTCAATGTGGAATGGTGTTAGCTCCCTTAACAATTCACCAGTAGCTACTAACTGTGAAGACAAACTGACACAAAAGAAAACACTGGTGAGCATTACAAACTGAACAGAAAAAAAGGACATTTTGTATTTAACAACACACTTAACACATTTTATTTATGATTTTTGACTAGCAGCAAGGGATCTTTTTTATATGCACCATTCATCATTTGATATACCAGTCGCCATGCACTAGCCAGAGTGAGAAATAGCCCATCGGGATCGATCCCAGACTGACTACAAATCGAGTGAGCACTACGTACAATTCCCTACAAAGTGAACAATGCTACACTGCTTCAAATTCATTCAAACTGTTATTCCATTGAGCAAATTTAACTTGTTTTAAGATCAGCTTGCTTTTAGTTAAAAGAACAATGAACTTGAACATGCATATTCAGTTAATTTCTGAATGAAACATAAGATTGTCCACACAAAAAACAACAACAAAGTAAATAACCATCAGAAAAAACATTGAAACATTTCAGAACCAGTTCATAACATAACAATGCTTGCAGTATGTATGTATGTATGTATCAGCCTTTGTTGCAATGAGTTGATCAGAATATTGCATATCTACATGTATGACTGGCAATAACACACTGAGAACTACATAACACACACATCATGAACACAAACAACAAACCTCTTTCTGTAAGGAAATAAGAATCCATACTAAAATTCCTTTGAAAAGACATTGGTTTCTATAAAAATTCTCCCCAACATACCACCTTTCTAGTGCGACGTATTTACAAAGACTGACAAAACATGAACACCAACAGACATTACGTCATATTGATTTTTTCCATCTCATGGGTTCTGGTAATAACAGTTGTTACTCAGCACATGGAACCAACTCTGTATGGGAGGCTCATAAAAAGCCAATCCCTGGCATTGGATGAAATCCATCTAAATAAGGTATTTATGCTGCAAGACTGAGATGGAGTGAAACAGCCAACATCTCTCTAAAGTATCTGCTGAAACATTGTGGGCAATCATTTTGACCAAACTCTATCACGAGTATGGGGTCAATGTTCATCAGGAGAGAATGTCTAATTGTTATACATCAGGAGATTATTGTGTTGAAATATATAAATGGAAGAACAAATGGGTCAGTGGATTTGTTCAAAGATTTGACACAAAAACATATTTTGCCAAAAAGTGCTTAAAGCCAGTGTATGTTGTAGATGTGTAAAAGTCACAAATGACTGAGTCTTCAGATTTGTTTTGCTATGTAGTACATGTACTAGTATGTCTGAACAAAACGGTTTCTGACATGGATGGAAGAGTTGGCAAGTTAACGCTTGTGCCCATGATAGGCGTATGTAACAACAGCTTGCTCTGAATGGGCATGTAAAACTCTTAGACAGACAGACAAAGAGAGAACAAAAAAGGATACACATACTACAGTGGACCATCTAAACTGGATTTAAGAGGGCCAGAGGAATTGTACCAGTATGCAAAAACTTCACATCAGTTACTGTTACTGAATGACGCTCTGTAATCATCCTGGCCTGGTGCTTATAAAACTTTTAGAGTCTAGACTCAAGACTCTTAACAGAGCCTGAGACAATAACATCATGACAACGCCATACAAATTGCATGCGTGTAACGTCATTAGAGATTGAGTCTGGACTCTAAGGTTTTATAGGCACAGGCCCTGGTTTACACAAAAACCTGGATGATACAGATGCCAGTTTGAAGAATCTGCTGTACTTGGTTATGTATTAATCAGAGTGAAGAGGATATCTACCCTAAGTTGTCCAAATCCATCTCCTGCAGCCCCTGCATGATCATCGTCATCAGAATACTGGGACTGACGCTTCTTCAACTTGCTGAACAGCTCATTCTGAAAAACAGTTCAATCAGTCAGAAATTAAGTGGATTATTACCTTTTGTTTGGAAATCCACTCCACAGTGTCTGGTTGAACTGCATTATTCCAGTTTCCGTACAGGGATTAAGTAACAAGAGATGAACATGACAAACAATCTAGAGAACTCTGCTGATTTTTAAAGTGTGGGATTTACTGAGACTTTTTCATGAAAGAACAATGATGGGCACAGTTATGGAGTTGTGTGGAATTTCAGTAAATTATAAGTAACATCTGGATGTTTTTCATCTCTGGACACCCTTTGGTGTTTGGTATGTACTAAAAGATGGCTGTTTTCTCTACAAGGTAAATACTGAGTATGCACCACAGGCACTGTCATTAACATGTCAAACAAGTCAATATTGTTGTTGCCTTTAAGTTACTGGATTTATTCTGTTGTATTTCAGTAAATACCCTGGCAGGGCTTCTAGAATTTTTATAAAATCCACTAGCTATGGGATCAGTCATTTTATAAATTTACTAGCCACGATTAAAAATTTACTAGCCGTACTTTTCTTTAAGTTAATACAATTTTACTAAACAATAGTAATAATCAAATATGTCACCTAAAGAGACTGATAGAGCTTAAAACACTAATATTAGGAGGTTGGGGTGAGGGCATGATATTCATATTTACAAAATAGACTTAACTGCAACATTTGACTCTTTTTGTTTTTTACTAGCCATTGGGCATGGCAATATTAGTTATTTACTAGCCCAACATTGAATATCACTAGCCATGGGAGTGGGGCTACCATAATCTAGAAGCCCTGCCCTGGTCATGTGCAACTAAAGGATGATTGTTTAAATTTCTAAAATGTGTATTTCAAGAATGTCTAACACCATACCTAGTTTAATTTTATTCGGCAACATATGTGACAGTTGCAAGCTGCGTCTACAATGTAGGTTATTAATACGGTACATCACTGCACCTACAAAAATTACTGATGTTCACTGCACTATAAATGTTTGCATCATAAAGGCCAATTCAATTTCAATGCAAGATTCTCCCACCTGCTACTGATTTCCGTCGGACTGCTGGTGCTCCCTTGCACCTGCCAGTGCAGGTGGTCCCCTCTCCCCCCACCCAACTTTCTGTCTTGGACAGAAGAGCTTGCTTCGCAAGCACTTGCACCCACGACAGGCGTGTGCTACAACAGCTTGCTCTGAATGTGCACGTTAAACCCTATGACCTGACCTAATGCAAGATTTCTATGTAATACAATTTTCCTAAATATTTACATCACATAATACTGATATAGCGAATCATAACATTTATAAGAAAAACTATAATCAATAACAGCTTACATTCAAATAAAAGCCACCCTCAACTCCATCCCCCAAGAAATAGTCATGTCATACCCTTTTAAAAATAAAAACTCAACTGCACTTAGAAAGGTTGTTTTTCATTATTTGCCATTTCCCATCAAACACTGGCCTTGGCGTTTAGCGTTTAAGCCTTACGGCTGGTAGATTCTGGGTTCACATCCATGTACTGGTTCCCAATCAGAATGGCTCAGATGGGAGATGTGTAAGGGCATAACACTAACTTTTTTAAAGTTAACTAACCATTAACTAATCATAATTGTATACAAGCAGGAAAATAAAAGATAAAAATAAAAACAAAATTAGGATTAAATCTTAGTCTACTGTATGAAAATAATGGCTCACCTTGTCCATTGCCAAATTAGCCAAATGCTAATTATTGTATATAGCAGTTAGAACATTTAGTCTGTGACTAATTCCCTTTACTACATTAGCCTAGATATTTGAAAATTGGTTGAACTAAAATCTGTTACAGTGTGAGCACTGGATAACGAGCAAGGATACAGCTCAAATGAGATAAAAAGCGAAATTTTAAAAAAATCCCAACAATCAGGGATAACTCTGGTTGAGCAAAACATTTCACCAAATTGTCTATTAAAGTTAAAAAATTGCAGATATCAACAGATATTTTCTTTAAAATGTCAGTTATTACATGAAATTATTTCGCTAAATTAAAATAAAATTGGTCAATTTTCAAAATTCGCAATTTGGTAAGTGCCAGATGTAGCCCTGACAATGATATATGAGAATTAAAGGAAAGTGAAACTATGATGATAGCCTACATGAAAGGCGGGTCTGCTGAGGTTCTCCTCTGACACAGCACTCTTGGTGAGCGGCCCTAGACTCGGGTCACGCTGCTCCGGGGAAAATACACTGTCCTCTGATATACTCCGCGTGCCTCCCAGCGGTCTCGGGGCTCGGTTCTTAAATCTGAGCAAGAAAAAAACAAAACATACCATAAAACATCTAATCACACACAATCAGCATTGGTGGTGTTGTGGTTAACACACCAAACATAAGGCATATGGTAGGTATTGGGTTTGCATCCCGGTACCTGCTGCCACCCAGGGCAAGTTTAATGACTAAATGAGTAGATACAAGGCCACTACATTGACTTCCGTCTCATTAACCACTAACCATCTGTACTGGACAGTCAGTCCTAAGCATACAGGAATGAATGAATGAATGAATGAGCTGACATAAAGTAAAGGCCAGATAAGAAAATAAGCTATAAATGAATGAATGAATGAATGAAACCACATACAGTAAAGGACAGATAAGAAAATCAGCTGGATGTGTTCGTTAGTTAATGACAGTTGGCAATTTTTAATAACTACCGCTGCCTATATACTCTTTGGTGCAAATTTCATTAATCTGCTTAATCTGTATCAATCATTTTCTATGCAAATGAGTTGAGTATATTCCATGCATAAATTGTTTGCCCAGATGAAACCTTTTTTTATATATACCCAACACCAATCACAGGACTTGCGGTGTTTACTTCTCTATCAAAATTCGGTGCTCCTCAAACTTTGTCCCAGCCAGAAGTTATTTGGTTTAGTACTACCTGTACAAAGAATTTTTGTATGCACCCAATGCCTGTAGAAGATTGAGGGAACTTAGCCACTGCACTTTTTTGGGGTGGGGAGGAGGGAGGAGGAGGGAGAAGGAGGGAGAAGTAAAGACGTCCCTTTACTACTAAACTGATCTATCAATTAATAATGTCAATTTGTAATCCTTTAACATTTATGCTGTCGGGACTACTGAATAGCAACGTATCACTTATTGAAGTTCAACGTATGTTCTGAGACACCCAGGAAGTAATATGTCACTACTGCATCAGTACTCTGGCAATGGTCTCTGAAGAAATTTTAGACAGCATTGAAATGACTGTTTGGCCACAAGCACAGACTGTTTTTCTTTCGTACATTTGCAGAAACTGATAGCACTTTGATTTGACAACACAACCAAGCTTGGTCTTTTTTCATTTAAATTTAATTTGAACATTTAGTTATTAATTGTTAACAGTTTGTTTATTATACATGATTCATTAGAACATTTTCAAAATAATCATATTTTCAGATGACTAAAAAACATATTTCATATCATTTAATATTTAAAAATATGGTTTTAAAAAATGTATTGGATAATAAGCCAGAAACATGCTTTTACCTGTGGGCTTAAAACATCATTTATGTCACTTTTTAAACTAAATATTCAGTTCATATTTACAGGCTTTTGTTTTGACAATATTAGTAACACAAAAAAAAGTAAATTTTTGCATATATCTACATTTATGTGTGATTTTGAGGAATATTGGTACCCATTTTTAATAAAGGCAGCCATCTTGAATTTTACATTTCATTTACATATCTCTGAATTAATTTTAAACAATATGTGTGAATACATTCAGTCACAGCACAGATATTTCCTTGTATTTGTTTACTGAATCTTAGAATAGTTTGTCACTGTGTTTGCATATACAAGTAATTGTTACGACAAAGTTGGCCAATTCAACAGTTGTGTTTTCATTCCCCCAACTCCCAACTTGTAACATGTGTGCTTAGATTAATACCTCATGGGTTATATGATGAGAATTGAGTGGTAAGAGTGCTCAGACTAGCAGATTATGTATTATTAACATGCAGACAGCTATTCAAAGTTAATAACAAACAGTTGAGGATATTTATCAAAGAAATCAATAACATGTAACAGATTGGGAATACATTTAATATGGTCTTTTCTCACAAATAAACCACGTCCACGCGTGATGATGAAAGAAATCTTTATACAAAACATATGGCAAATATCACTTGAACAGAAGCATTAGAAAACTACTAAAATGATACAAACAATTAAAGGAGTATTAAAAAATTGTTATGTTAAGAAAGATAATTTCTTGTTTGTTTGTTTTGTTTAACACCACCACTGGAGCACATTGATTAACTAATCATCAGTTATTGGATGTAAAACATTTGATAATTCTGACTCATAGTTATTAGAGAAAACCCACTACATTTTTCCTAATGCATCAAGGGATCTTTTATATATACACTTTCCCACAGGCAGGAAAGCACATACCACAGCCTTTATCCAGTTGTGGTGCACTGGTTCGATTGAGAAAATCCCCAATCAGCTGAATGAAAGCACCTCAAGCGAGCACTCAACAGACTGAGCCAAATTCTACCCTGTTAAGAAAGATGAAGTCTGCTTAATACAGCTGAATTTGCTTCATTGGTAATGATTTGGGGAAATATGAAGGTGTTCTCTTTAGAGAGGTTACTTAATGGTAGCATTAAATCAGATACTTTCCAGCTGGGTCAAAGTTCGAGGTGGACCAAACTTTTTATAGAGAAGTTAACACCACAAGTCCTGTGATTGGTTATAAATGTGAGTGTGTTGGTTGTCAAAAAAGTTAGTTTAATCTGGGATAAAAATGTATGCAATTTTATTTGATGTAGTACCACCATGTCAAGTAACCTTCTGCTTGGAACATCTGGTTATACCAAAAATGAGCCACTGAAGGTATCATTTTCTGCAGTTAATACTTTGAGGTAGAGGTTGTAGTAGATATTTATAGGTCATAGCTTGGTTGATATATTGTATATAGTGTTTCTAAGCACAGATGTTAACATCGTCACCTGTGGGATTTTATTTGGTATAGTCCAACCTAATACAGGTATCTACTTTGAGTATAAGAGATTTTAGACACTCAAGCCAGGCACATGTACATATAAATAAATTAACCATAAACACCTTCTATATCCAAAAAGGAATTAAAAAACACTTAATGGAAACTGTAACTGACCAAAAAAACAAAAAAAACATGCATTGTACTATATACAAACACTTGAAAAAAGACTATAATTTATACAAAACACTTAGGTAATACTCTCCTATTCACATTATGTAATGTCTCAAGTGTTTTGAACAACAAAATACACACTGATCCTATTTAGTATAGTACTTATCCTCACCTTATCTGTTCTAGGGCGTTAATGGCTGTACAAACACAAAGACCTACGCATTAAGTATCCACATGTAATATAAACATGTTTATGACACAA
>JAECMU010159648.1:0-12820 GCA_016106625.1 Dracogyra subfuscus | reverse complement strand
CACCATTAACTTAGCAATTTGATTTTTCTTACGAATTAACTTCCTGCGGCGTGGCCAACTAGACATTATGTCATACTCCTAGACTGAGACGTAGCTATACAGTTGGCCCCGTGACAAACCCCTCAAAACAAGAACGATAACGTAACGTTATTTAAATATTATAGAGAAAGGTGGACCTTTTGCAATTTGGGGGGTGCGTAACACCCGCCCCCCGGGTATTAGGCACTAGTACCCAGTTCCGAATAGCAAATGTAGGCTATTTGCGGTTTATACAAAATATATACAATTTATCATTTCAAACACTGTAGTATAGTCAACATGGTCAGTGTCGTCTTATTCCGATTCAAATATCATGATTGCTGCAGCAGCCACTACCTAAACAGAAGCACCCATGTTCGTAAAGTAACTTCCTGTTCAAAACTCAATCCTTTCGCTGTCCAGGACAGAACAGTTGGAACATGTCCAGGAGAGGTGAAACCAACGCACCCCAAGTTTCTGTCAAATTTGTCGTGACGGTGCTTCGAGCGAGTTACCGGTGACATTAGAGTACTAATATTCAAACATATTTGAAGCAATTGGGACATGGGGATTCCCATGGTATTTATCGATATAAAACCTGCTTTTTCACTCCATTTTATAAAAACGTGATCTAAGTGTGAAACAGGTTTCTAGATTAACCAAATTAACAATATATTTTCGCTGGATGGAACTAGGGCGTGCGGCTTTAAGACGACCAGAAACACACTGAATGTACAGACACTGATATTCTAAACGAACAAAAACCCCGAATTAATTGATATATAAGTTTAATCGTAGAAATATTAGTCGGAAACATCAGCAAACTCAGGCATGTCCCGTTAATCGACCCTGGCTAGCAATGTGAACACTTAAAACCCATGCCGAGTGCATTCGCACTAATGCCGAGTGTGACCACTGTCAATGTGCACTGACTGTGCGCAACATCATCTGAAGTCTCTGCTTTTTTTTAATTCTACTAGAATAAATGTTTCAAAACATACGTCCTTTTTTGTATTGTAACAAAGTTTAATGGAACATTCCTGAGTTTGCGGACTAATAAAATATTTCTACGATTAAACTTACATATTATATATATACATATATATATATATATATATATATATATATATATATATATATATATGTGTGTGTGTGTGTGTGTGTTACTGTTTAAAGTATTAGCAGCTGTATATTAAACGTGTTTCTGATCGTTCTAATATGTTTGTACTAAGTTTAAACAAATATTAAGATGACCAAAAACACATTAAATATGCATACATTGATATTCTAAACAAGAAAATATGTTTTAATATGAAAATTTAATCGTACAAATATTTTATTAGTCGGAAATAGCTTACAATGCAACATTCGTTCATTCGCAATGCGTCATATTACGCAATTCCTGTAGATGGCCCATTTGGCCTTTATAGTATTATAGTTTGGGTGGGGTTTTTTTCGGGATGAAATATATTTCTTTAGTTCTTTGAAAGCGTTTTCACCGCGACATTTCACTAGATTTCCTTTCGACGTTCTGTCATAGCCTACGCTCAATATCGACTTTATGTTGAATAGCCCATACGATTGCATTCCGTGAATTTAAAAAATCTCGAACTCTTGAATTAATAGCTTTTTATATATCGATGATTTTCAGATTTGCTACAGGTCGCCCAGTATGACTTTCACCGATTGGAATGGTGTGTCTGCGAACACCCTTCATTCTGTCAAGCCGGTCCTGAGAGAGTGGCAGTCCAACTACAGGCGGTGCAGGAAGGATGAAGTAGTCTAGTCGTGCTCGCATCGGCCAGACACATCTGACACAATTCATTTATATTAAAGCAGGATTCCCCTGCGCGTGCTGCAGCCTCATCGTGGTGCAGGGGTGTCACATTCTCTTTGAGAATGGCCAATACAGCACAAATTGAAATTTTGAGTAAAAGTCTGTGTCTATCTGTGATATTTGTGTTTTTGTATAATTCTTTACACGGTTTTTTTTCTTAAATCTAGAATTTTTCTATTGATGTTGATAATCACCTTATTTGATTGCATTACCATAGTTTGACACCCAATGGCCGATGTATTTTTCGTGTCGGGGTGTCGTTAAAGGGACATTCCTGAGTTTGCTGCAATATTTTAAGATGTTATCGACTAATCAAATATATCTACGATTAAACTTACATATTATATATAGTTTCTTGTTTAGAATATTAGTGGCTTTATATTAAATGTGTTTCTGATCGTTCTAATATTTGTACTAGGTTAATTTTCATTTTATTTCCTAAAAAATATGTTTTCGTACGTACGAAATTATTTTAAGACGAAATCCAGTTTGGGCTTCTTTCAAATATTAAGATGTCCAGATACTCATTGAAAATACAGACATTGATATTATATGTTTAATATCAAAATTTAATCGTAGAAATGTTTTATTAGTCGGAAATGTCCCTTTAAACATTCATTCCATTCGTCATTATTGTGCGTCACATTGTGGTTGAGTGAAATAATCTTTAAATTATACCCAAAATTAATTTTGAACTTATATAAAACATTTTGATTTCTATACAAAATTTTAAAATATATTACATTTGAACATAGGCCTCGGTGGCGTAGTGGTTAAGCTATGAGACTACATGCTTGTAGGTACTGGGTTCCATATACCGATTCCAAACCCAGAGTGAGTGTAGGGTAGGTGTAAACCACTTGTACCGATCAGTGATCCATAACTGGTTCAACAAAGCCATGATTTGTGCTATCCTGGCTGTGTGAAGCGCAAATAAAATATCCCTTGCTGCCTATCGTAAAAGAGAAGCCTATGTTGCGATGGCGGGTTTCCTCTAAATAAAACAGTGTCAGAATGACCATATGTCCAATAGCCGATGATAAAATAAAAAAGTGATCTAGTGGCGTCGTTAAATAAAACACTTTACATTTTTGATATGTGTACTGTATTATGTTGTACATTTCCCACAGCTCTTTACACTGTGTTTTACATTATTATACCATTTCTATTTTACATATTTATAATCATATTGATTCCCAATAGCTGATCTCTTTGTTTGTGCTGGAGTGTCGTCAAACATTCATTCATTCACCGAACGTCAGTTGCAGCTTTGTTTGACTAACCTTTAGTGGGTAAAACAATGGATTTCGATTCTTAGTCAAAGACTGTCTATATGCATATCTGCCAGAAAAGAGGTCACCATTGAGATGAACAGCTGTTTCTCGAAAAAAATCCCTTTCCAGTTGCGGTCTTGATAGCAGGTGACAGTTTTGTCGTTCAGAGTGAGTGCCCTATTAAAGGGACATTCCCGAGTTTGCTGCATTGTAAGCTGTTTCCGACTAATTAAATATTTCTACGATTGAATTTAAACATTAAAGATATTTTCTTGTTTAGAATATCAGTGTGTGTATAATCAATGTGTTTCTGGTCGTTTTGATATTTGTCAAAAGCTCAAATTGGATTTTTTGGGGAAAGAGAATGAAAATTAACATAGTACAAATATTAGAACGATCAAAAATACGTTTAATATACAGCCACTAATATTTAAAACGAAAATATATTTAATATGTAAGTTTAATCTTAGAAATATTTTATTAGTTGATAACATCTTAAAACATTGTAGCAAACTCAGGAATGTCCCTTTAAAACATGTCAAGCTTAAGGCTTTCTGACCAAATGATAATATTTTTAGTGAGATCAAAAGTTGACTGTCGATGAATTAGTATGGGACATCTGAATACGCACTCGGGTATGCATGGTCTAGTTTAAATTAAACATTTGACATATAGATCTGCTGAAAGCTGACCAGCAAAGACAATTAGCATTGTTATAGTCCAAACACTTCTACCCATGATAGTACTCTCTTGTTCCACTTTTGGCAGTTTTTCTAATTATGTCTATGTAATATACTTGCTCAACTGGAGTCGTTAAACAAAACAAACTTGTATCTTTATCTATGTATTGTTCACCATCTATGGACTTCAGTCTCATCCATCTTTTAGGTGTGTTCAAATATAACTTTAGACTTTATATATACTGTCATGTTTCGAAAGTGCTTTGTTTAATTTGTACATCTTTCTGGGTATCAACACTAGAGAAAACTAAGTGTTCCCAAGGGACAAG
Organism: Dracogyra subfuscus; assembly: GCA_016106625.1. Classification (NCBI taxonomy): domain Eukaryota; kingdom Metazoa; phylum Mollusca; class Gastropoda; order Neomphalida; family Peltospiridae; genus Dracogyra; species Dracogyra subfuscus. Next base: position 8,682 of record JAECMU010159648.1, on the reverse strand, counting down.
TGTGCCTCAAGTTATCATCCGGTTAGTAACTTTATTTTTTTTGTAAAAATTAACAGCATCACCCAGTGTTTAAAACCTGGTCAGGTCGTCCAATATGAGTATCACTGAACGTCAGTTGCATCTTTGTTTGAATAAACTTCAAGAATGGGCAACTGAAAATGGATTTCGATTCTCAAAGACTGTTCATTCATATGTGCCAGCTGTTTCTGGACAAAAATCCCATCCTAGTAGAACTCTCATATCGGACCTCCATAAACTGAGCAGTCTCACCAATTTCTTTTATAAACTGGAAAATACACAAAAAATGTAGTGTAGATAATGTTAAAGGGACATTCCTGAGTTTGTTGCAATTTTTAAGATGTTATCGACTAATAAAATATTTCTACGATTAAACTTACATATTAAATATATATTCTTGTTTAGAAAATTAGTGGCTGTATATTAAACGTGTTTCTGATCGTTCTAATATTACTACTAGGTTAATTATCATTGAATTTCCTAAAACATATTTTTTCGTATGTACGAAATTATTTTAAGACAAAATCCAGTTTGGGCTTCTTGCAAAAATCAAGATGACCAGAAACGTATTTAATATACAGACACGAATATTCTAAAAAAATAAAATATATTTAATATGTAAGTTTAATCGTAGAAATATTGTATTAGTCGTAAGAATCTTACAATGCAGCAAACTCAGGAATGTCCCTTTAAAGAAATTTAGTTTAATCTATTGATAAAATTAGAATGACTGAACAAAATACTTGCAAATTGATCATGCGAAGGAGAAGTTATAATTTTGTTTTAACGACATTACTAGAGCACATTAATTATTAATCGCCGGCTATTGGATGTGAACCATTTGGTAATGTTGGCATGTAGTCTAAGAGTAGCAAGTGGTATTTTATATATTCCATTCTACAAACAGGATCGCACACACCGCGGCATTTTCATATACCAAGTAACCAGCCATGGTGCACTGTCTGGGACGAGAAATATCCCAAATGGGTCCACAGACAGGAATCGATCTAAACCCGACTGCGCATCAGGCGGGCGCTCTACCACTGAGATAGAAGGAAGGCGTAATCACGTGTCCGGAAGTATGGTACCCTGGGTACAATGGAAGACTTAACAAATTGTTAGCTGTCCGGACTAGATCAGTAGAATAGGAGAGGGATGTGTGTACAAAGAGTTAATGTTAAATTGAAAAGAAACAGGTTTCTCTGATATGAATTGGCAGATCTTAAGTACTGCTTACTATTGAATATATTCCCCCGAGACTGTTCAGAATTATAGCAGTCACACTTGTGATTAAGATAGCTAACTGGGGAATTTAAAACAAAGATAATTGTTTTTGGTTTTTGTTTTGGGTTTTTTGGTTTGTTTAACGACGCACTCAACACATTGTAATTACGGTTATATCGGCGTCGGACATATGGTTATGTCGAGAAACAAACCCCAGTGGTTAGCTGACGGGGATCGATCCTAGACCGACCGCGCATCAGGCGGGCACTAACAAAGAGAACAGTAATGCTCAGTAATTACTTGTTTCAAAAAAATATCTGATGGTGTACATTTGACGAGATAGTTTATTTGTGGCAAACTATTTTAATAATTTGTGGACGACTGTAATTTTGACGATATCATCGCTTATAAACATAAGCACTTAATTACAGTTAATTCCATAAATTGAATTATTCAAGCTAGAGCAGCGCCTATTAAATATATCTAATGCAACTACTTGTCAAAGCTTTATCACGTGGTCAAAATGTGTAGCGTTTCCTTGATACAGTTATGACAAATGGTCACTAGCCCGACCTCGCTGTGAAACAACATTGATGGAGAAATCCGGGTTTCTGCCAGAATATTTACAATGTGTGTGTTAAATGCAACCACAGTCGACAGAGTCTGTGGGGGACTGAAAATGGGTTAGAATTAAGAAAATCATACAATATTGATCGAGTCATTAATTTTGTTGAAAATCTATTTAAATATTTGGGTATGGCGCCATACCCGTTTTGGGAGAAACCCTGGGGGGTAAGAGGTATATACTCCAACAACCTTTGTAATTACACAAGCATTATAAATATATTTTAAGAAAACATGGCATTTGATCGCATATCACGTCGCTTTTTCACAGTATCGGATGTTTTAGATCAAGTTTTGGCTGACAATGAAGACGTTGATAATATTATTCTTCTGTCTCCAGAAGAAGATGGTGATGTAACAGATGACGATGAAAACGAGGGCGACAAGATGTTCCTGGGACTGTAGAAGCTGACATCCAAGTGACAGGCGAAGAGGCTGATTCTGAAGTTGGAGATACAGAACAAGTTGCACCAACCAAAACACTCAAAATGAATGTTATCTGGAAGGAAAGCTCAGAGGAGATCAGCGAAATGCCCAGAAAAGATATAGGCCAACTTTGTGAGCAACATCCCGAGCTATTAGTTATTCATGATATACTTTAGTGAGATGTTGGACCATTTGGTTTCTGAAACCAATAGATATGCAGCTACACAGAACGACCATATCTTCAATATTAAAGAAGATGACATGAAACGTTTCTGTGTTATCTTCTTACTGAGTGGATGGATACCACACGTTACCTCAGCAATGAAAGAGATGTCGGCGTTCCTTTAATTAATTCTCCAATGCCACGCAACCGGTTCAAGGAAATAAAAAAATACTTGCACATGACCGATAATGACAAATTAGTTGAAAATTACAAATATGGGAACATCCTACATGTAGATGATTTGCTAAACGCGAAACTGAAGCAGTTCGGAGATTTCGCACAAGCTCTGTCCATCGATGAATAGATGCTTCCCTGTTTTGGTCGTCACTCGGGGAAGATGTACATGCATGGAAAATCTGTCAAATTTGGTTACAAATTATGGATAGTTGCATCGAAAATATAAGAATCCATCATATGCGGTCATGTGGGATAGAAAAAGTACACCCGAGGTGCTGTAAATTTCGACCTGGGACGAGGCTTGCCGAGTCCCAAGGTCGAAATTTACACCACCGAGGGTGTACTTTTTCTATCCCACATGACCGCATATGATGGATTATTTTTCTCTCATATCTTACTGGCTTATAAACTAATTTTTTTTTGCAGAACGAGACAACATGGCTGAAACATTAACTTTTTAATTTGGGACTTTTGTAACAAATAAACATTACCATCAGATTTATCGTGTATCTTTCATGTGTTAAATAAAATTTAACACCACAAATTGTAATATAAAGATTATAGGTAACCGATTTCAATTTAAAAAAAAACACGTCTAGAAAACGTCTTCATTCAGTCAACAACACGTCATGAACCTCATTAATATACAAAAATGTATTAATACGCACAGTCTTTCCAGTCATAAAAACGTCTCCTAAGAAAATATAACACCGGATTTATAACAGACGATATGTAGATACATTAGAGTTATCTCCCTTGTATAAATAATAAAGTAGTCCCGTCTGTTGTCAAGCGTATCCATGTGGGATAGAGTTTTCCCACATACCTTTCTCACATGGGCTAGGTCTATCTCACATGGGCAGATATGAAAGAAAGACAAGTCACCAGGCGATTTACTTGGGACAGGAGTAATCTTTGAGCTTTTACATCACATCAGGGAGTCCCACAGTAACTTTCTACAACTTACGATGTTCTTGTTAAAACTCCAAGAAAAAGGGTTTGCTGCTCTGGGAATAACCGCCTGCGTGGTTGTCCTTAGCCCATTGCAACTGATGTTAAGAAGACGGAAAGGGGTTCTTACAAGTACTGCAGTGATGGGAAGCTGGTGGTTGTGGTTTGGAATGACAACAGGCCGGTGCCGCTTCAAACCAAAAAAGGTCACCCCAACAGTAGTAAAACGTCACTTCTCACAGTCTGAAAAACATTACATCATGTTGATTGCCCAGCAATTATTGATAATTACAATGAGAGGGGTTGACCTGTTTGATCGCTACTTGAGCGACTACAGGCCTTAAATACGTGGCGAGAAATGGTACGTCCCGTTCTTCACCAACGCGCGCAATGTCTGTGCTACAGCGGCGTGGAGAGTTCACAAGCAGCTGGGCGGCGTTGAAACTCATTTGGTATTCCTTAGATACATCGTCCGCACCCTTTTGAAGCAGGTAACTACCCAGAGATGTCTCAGGACACCACGGTCAGTTCTTCCTGACATACGACGGAGCAGGGCATAACCAGGACAAAACAAGCAAGGAAGGCCGATGCAAACTGTGTGAGAAGAACACATTTTACAGATGTGTAAAAATGCAACCAGCGACTACACCTGAAGTGTTTCTTCCCGCATCACTCCAGAGCATGAAGGAAGTAGCAGCAAAACACTGCCACCGAATTACTCAAAACCATGTGCAGACTTAATTAATCTAATTAAATGAAATGCAAAACAAATTAGTTACCTTTTTCTATCTGAGTAAAACAATACAAAAAATGCCAACAATTTTACAAGATTGAGCAAGTGTTTATTGTGTTGTTTTAAGTTCACTTCGAGCTGGAACAGGAGCCGCATGTCTTAGGAGGTTGATGCCACTTGAATTCCGCCATCTGTTTCAGTGTTACATGTGTCCCCTGTAAAATACATTAAACATAATTACCATATAATAAACGTCTTCAGCAAATGAAATAAAAATCAACATTAACAAAAAGCAATAAGATTACTTGACACCAGTAAAACGTACCCCAGATGGCGATCTGCACTGGTCATCATAGACCCCCCTGTTCCAGCTTCCGGAAACCGCCCTCTCACCACCTCTCTTATCAGGTCGGGGAATACCAACGTTTTCCCTGGCTTCCCCACGTGACCACCATACTCAAAACAAAATTAAAGTGCCCTCTATAAAATACCAAAGTATTGAAATGTCATACTGTTTTCAAATATTGTTCATAATAAAACAGTCATAACTCGTGTAGTCATACAATTCTACAAAGTTTGTTTGGCAGGTAATACAAAGTTACTAAGATTAAAAAATCTAAATATTTGTGTTTTTAAAATTAATTTTGAGTTATTTATGATTATAATATACTTAATTGATACTACTTACCAAGTTTCTGCCAATGTCTTGGAAAGTTCATAAAAAAACTCGAAAAGATATATTTGGTTCACGATCTGTAATGGAATCATTTCGATTCCATCCAGAACGTATTTTACAATTTTTACGAGATACTGAATTTTATTCCAAATTTTAAGTTGATATATCTGTGATATTTGTATTTTTACACAGTCCTTTACACTGTGTTTTATTTAACTTTTGTATTTTTATCTTGATGATGGTCATCAATTACTGTTATGCATCTACCATAGTTTGACACCCAATAGCCGATGTATTATTCGTCCTGGGGTGTCGTTAAACATTCATTCATTCATTCATTCGAAAGTTCATCGAATTTCTCCATTGTTGATGATTAGTTAAATCCAAGACCACGTCAAATAGGTAAAACAAACTGAAATAGTAGTATATGAGGCCATTGTTCGTAAAAACGGACATTCCAAATATGGTAAGAAAAAGATTCCCTCCATAAAAAATGCACAATATATATAATCCAATATAAGTAACAAATCCAAAATATGTCATAATTTGACTTGGCAGTAAATTATTGGTCTGATATTAGTACTAGGTTAAATTTAATTATATTTGCTAACATTTTTTTGTCGTACGTACGAAATTATTTGAAAACAAAATTTAGTTGGTCTTCTTACAAATATTAAGACGACCAGAAACACATTGGATATACAGACAACGATATTCTAAACAAAAAATATATTTAATATGTATGTTTAATCGTAGAAGTATTTTACTAGTCGGAAACATCTTACAATGCAGAAAACACAGGAATGTCCTTTTAAACGCCGAGGTCGGAGTTGCACTCATTCACAATGCGGTGTCGGTCTGGGATCGATCCCCGTCGGTGGGCCCATTGGGCTATTTCTCGTCACAGCCAGTGCACCACAACTGGTATATCAAAGGCCGTGGTATGTGCTATCCTGTCTGTGGGATGGTGCATATAAAATATCCCTTGCTACCAATCGGAAAGAGTAGCGACAGCAGGTTTCCTCTCTCCATATCTGTGGTCCTTAACCATATGTATGACGCCATATAACCGTAAATAAAATGTGTTGAGTGCGTCGTTAAATAAAACATTTCTTTCTTTCTTTCTTCACAATGCGGTCCACAGTCGCTGTACTCGTGATGGTGCAAGCCATGTTTAAAGGGACATTCCTGAGTTTGATGCGTTGTACGATGTTTCCGACTAATAATATACCTGTACGATTAAACATGCATTGTAAAATAGATGTTCTTGTTTAGAATATCAGTGTCTCTATATTCAATGTGTTTCTGGTCGTCTTAATATTTGTACGTACGAAAACACTACATTTTAGGAAATAAGATGACATGTAACCTAATACAAATATTAGAACGATTAGAAACATGTTTAATATACAGCCACTAATATGTTATGCAGAAAAATATATTTGATATGTAATTACAATCGTTAGAAAGTCTCCGTTAGTCGGTAACATCTTATAAAGTGCAGCAATGTCCCTTTAAGAAAATACATAGCAAAGAAATGTTTTATCTGATAATATTTTAAACTACGTCGAGAGGAAATCTACTTCACCCACATCTGCTATTTCTACCAATAAAGCAGGGAACTTTTCTATCGAAATTACCACACATATACAGGGAAAATCCTTTAATGTGTCAGTCGCGGAACACTGGTTGGGACCGGTGGGGGATAGAGTATAAGTCCACAGAAGGCGACCGGCTATGCAACCTATCTGACCTCAGATGAACGGCTCCGAGAATAAATGAATGTGTATGACCGATGAGACAAGGCACAAGACCACTTCATCATTCCTGTACGTTCCCTAGGAGGACTGCCTTGACAGAATGAATTTTGCTTCCTACCGAATCGTGAAACCATCGACCGTATGCATGTTTAAACTCATTGCATAGGACCACTAGCCCTGATATGGGGAACAGACTCCCGTATTCATCACTAGTGGTTGTTCGAGATAGGGGTGCCGGTTTCTTTCTGACATTGGGGATTGTTTTGGTGGGCTAGTCACCATCATGTGTGTTTAGTGTGATGACTGACCGCGTTAGACTTGAAAAAACTATGTGCATTTTAGACAATATATATACTCTTCAAAAAAAGAAACGCATAACTGGTATATGTTAGGATTGGATTGCAAATGTATAGCATCATATCTTTGCTCAATACCAGAGCAGTAAAATTGAAATTTGTTAACATGATCAGATCATCACTTGGAATCAAATCGTCTATCAAATCAACAGGATTAGGTCACGGTCATGGACACTAATATCGATTATGAGCAGCAATGACGGGTTGGCACCTACGCATGGAATCAAATAATGCTTGAATCACAGGCTGGGGAATTGTAGCCCATGTTTGTTGCAAAGCCTGGAGCAGCTGGGATAGCGTTTGTGTCGCAGAGTTACCTTGCCGTAAACGTCGATCTAGTTCATCCCACAGGTGCTCGATGGGGTTAAGACCAGGTAATCTTGAAGGCCATGGCATCACTCCGACATTGTGTTGATTCAGGAAGTCTGTTGTTATACGTGCGCTAAGTGGTCGTGCTGGAAGATGACATTTTCTGCGTTGATGAAAGATATGGCGTGACGCTGGAGAATTTCGTTGCAGTAAAAAAAATAAAAAATTGTTTAATGACGCACTCAACACATTATAATTACGGTTATATCGGCGTCGGACATATGGTTATGTCGAGAAAAAACCCAGTGGTTAGCTGACGGGGATCGATCCTAGACCGACCGCGCATCAGGCTGGCACTGTACCACCGGGTTATGCTGCCCGCTTCGTTACAGTAACGTTGGGCTGTTAGCTGACCTGGGACATGTACAAGGTTGCAGAGAAGTAAATTGACAAATCAACGTCATGTTGCCCACGAAGATAGTGCTTTTAAAATACACCCCCTTTTTGAATAAAATAATTAATAAAATGGGTAAGAAATTGGATATTTGACAGGAATTGCACCTACATGTATGGTGCACAGCTGTGTTGAATGAGATCTCACTTTCCATGAGTGATCTGTACATACCGAGTATGGAGAGACATCCTAGCAGCCGTGAAATGGCAAATATGGTGGTGCCTCAAAATATGAAAGATTATTTCCAGATTTAGGTTGACATTACCCAGTGCAGACATACTTGCTGCACAAAACAAGGACTGGCCATCACTTGGGAAAATTATATTTTACTATTTTTTTAAATTTATGTTAATGTGGTGGACAGTGTGTTATGATTTACTTCGCTGCTACCACAAGGTCTGTTCTGCCAGTGTAAGTGATGGCCGCCCATACCATAACACTCCCCTCTCCATATCTGTCCACCTGCCGCACACAATTATTGGCATAACGCTTGTTACGTCGTCGGTAAACTCTAGCTCTGCCGTCTGCGCGTTGAAGCAAAAAACGCGACTCGTCGCTGAAAGCCACTCTTAGCCATTGATGTCGACGCCATTGATGCAGACAACTCCATAACGATTTTTACCTATCGCCGAGTAGGCAAAGACTCCCACTCTAATACAACAATAATCCAATGTTTGACATTAAATTCCTTTACATTGATAATTTTCGAGTTCATTGATAAGAAATACTTCATATATATATATATATATAT
>JAECMU010159600.1:0-11522 GCA_016106625.1 Dracogyra subfuscus | reverse complement strand
GAAAGAAAGATTTTATTTAATGTCCTAAACTTACGGAGTCCGGCAATTTCACCAACGGTCGATATCGCCATAATATTATTCAATGCATGTTATGTAAACATTTTAGAAATAATAAAACTTCTCTTTAGTTAGATATCCTTTATATGTTGTTGTTGTCATTTCTTAGCTTGTGCAGGTGTTTTGTAGGCTTAACATGAAACCAAATAATACTCACTGTAGTTAATCTTTAATCTCCCCACGCATGGGATTAAGATTATCACCTATAGAACAAAGCAATTAAATGGAAAACACAGGTTGTTGTATTAACCCTGTGAGTAAATGGACGACTGCTGTAAAAACACTGACAAATGAGTTGTCGAGATTAAATTAATGTCAACTATATAACGCGTTTGACCGTGGTCTAGTTGAATTTAACAATAAAAGGTTGAATTCGATTGGCATGGCATGGGGGCGAACTGACATAACATGGGGGCTAACTGACTAATACTTGGGGGCGAACTGACGGGGGCGAACTGACAGTGGGGGCGAACAGTTTCGGGGGCGAAACGTCTGGATTCCCATGACTGTCACGGCATCTGCTGGCGAAACTCTCTTTACAGATACTTGCCAAGAATATATGGTCCTTATATGTTTTAACATAAACATATTTCTGGATATATGTTTGTATATTTATTAAAACTCAGAATGCAGCTTATATGTTTTAACCAAACAATTTTAAGTTTATAACTATTCATTTGTTCAACTATTAACACAATTGCAAGACATCAGAATTGTTATATTCATGTTCCTAAAATGTTGTCTGTTAACATTGGTTCTCGAGGACTCCATTTTATAATTTGTTGTAAAATATTTAAAATATTGTTTTATAAATTATTATAAGTGCATGTTTTGTTGACCAACATCCATTTTTTGATAAAACACTTAAAAGTTTTCTGTTGGAAAGTTTTGGCTGTAAGCTATACCACTAAACGTTTCACTCACCGAAATAGGTGACGTAGTTAACAATATTTACTGTTGACGCATGCTACAGTTTTTGACGCACGTGCAGTGATCTTTGCTACATAGCGGCCAGTTTAGTGTTCATTTGAAGCATAGAAATACTAATAAAAAGGTAGCTATTTGAATAACAACTGTCTTGTGTATAAATATTGATATGATTTAGAATCTAATGCTTATGCTCACCGAAACTGGTCCACCCATGATAATTTGTTTTTGGAACAGCATTGAGAATGACAAAATTATTATTAATTACGTTAACAAACTTTGTAATTTGACATAGCAATAAGGCCAAGAGGATGAAAGTGATAGATTTGCGTCCGAACAATTTTAAAAACACATTAGTGATGAGGCTTTATTCACTTTTCATTATTCATTATTTTTATTGATCTATTATCACATCGTTCGACACATCGTCAATGTTTGGAATATACTGCTTCCTGCTCGAAGATGCAAGCTCTACACTTCAGAATTTATGACGGAGATGACAGTTTTAGCACGAAGGACATTGTAGACATTATCACTATTGTCGATTTGGAACTTTTAAAGTTTAATTTGTGTGATGATCATAAAGTGCCTTTTTTGTGGAAATTATGAATTTGGCATGTGGGCGGTGGACGCAAATATATCACTTTCATTCTCGTGGCCAAACTTGTTAAAAAATGTAGACACAAATTATGAAGTATTTACTTTACTGCTTGAAAACGTCTGAGGATATTTGCATACCAAACTTGCTTTGTTTAGGAATTAAAAATATATAAACTTGTTAAAAAATGTAGACACAAATTATGAAGTATTTACTTTACTGCTTGAAAACGTCTGAGGATATTTGCATACCAAACTTGCTTTGTTTAGGAATTAAAAATATATACGATAGTTGTTTTAGAAATAATTACGGGAAGAAAAGTCATAGCTTTATTTTTGTTTTAGTTCTAATTATTACTAGAACACAGGTTCAGCCCTCGAACTTCACGGCGGCAATCGGCAATGCCATCGCAAACTTGAATTGCGACAGCATTTCATTGCCGTCACAAATCTGTGAGTGGTGAAAAGTCTGTAGGCATTTCTCTCTGAACTCTTTCGAATTACAGATCCCAGAGAGAATCATAAATTTATTATCGTGTGTAGCTCAGTTTCCTTAATTAATATAAATTGGTTTATTCCAGTATAGAACTCAGTTAGAAGCTTACGAAAGTAAAGTTAAGATGTTATGTTTTAGCATATTATTACAACAGTGGAACATATATGAATAATTTTGACAGCATTAATATTTTCTTTGAAATTGCCATCATAGTGCCGTTGCAAAATTGATTTGTGACGGCACTTAACTGCCGTAGCAAACTTGTCCGAATTTCAAGGTCTGCATTTTGTGTCTATAGTTAATATATGATGGAGTATTATTTTTAGTTCATCAAGAATAATGTTGAGTGCTAACTATATTATTTTAAATTTTCATATTTGAAAAGTTGGTTAAAACTTACTTCTTTCCTAAATCCAATATTTTATTTGAGGTTTTTAAAATGGAATATTCTCTGCAATCATCATCTGTGTCAACATCAGAAGCGGGAGAACATGTCGAGAGATTTCGGAGAATTATTGATCCCAGCTGGAAAGGTGCATCTCCAGTTAAGAGAATGTCTTCTGGTCGCCATCTTTTCTCACCAATAGACAGTGACCAAGAACTCAATGACCTTGAAGTGGAAAATGCTTTTGTGGATGGTAAGAAGATGATTAGAACTGTATTGCACAGATCCTGTTTTGAACAGATAAAATGCAGTTATTCCTAGTGTCATTGAAATGGTTCATATGGCTCAAAGAATTTATGGAAAGTTGTGGAATGTGCAGTTGTAATTTTACTTGTAAGTTGTATCATGGAAAGCTATGGGAAATAAACACTGGTTGATAACTAATTTTGTTTTGACCATTTAAAATAATGTAAGGAAACAGTGGCACTTGGTATGGAAATCTAGCTCAGTCAGTATAGCACTCTCCTGAGGTGCTGGTGTTATAGGATCAAATCACATCAGAGCACCCTTTCTCTGACTGGATTTTCCTCCATAACAATCAGTTCCCCACAACTGATATGTATGTGCTGTCCTGTCTGTGGGAAAGTGCATAATGGAAAAATTTAGCAGATTTCCTCTGAAGATGATCAAATTACCAATTGTCTGAGATCCAATAGCTGATGATTAATACTAGGGTGACAGTGATATACTTGAATATTCGGTGCACTGAACAGATATCTGTCTTGAGAGGACAAACTAACAAGGTATAAGGCAGAGGTCTTGACTTCGTTAAATGGTTGCCCTCTTGCATGATGGAAACAATAGTGTGTATTCTTCATTGCTAGTGATGTACAGAGAGCTGCACTTCCTGTGGACTTGTTAGGGTTCCTTAAAATATTGTCATTTTGGACTAGATAATAGACACAGCAATGATTCATTTAACTTTAAAAATAAATATATATATATATACAATTCTTTTCTGTAAAACCTTTTCACTTTTGTATTCATGGATGTGAATACCTCATATTTGTGATATATATCGTATTCGCAACCATGTGAATTCATTAAAACCCTAATTAATAAGTCAGTATGCTCTGTTGGTGTCATAAAACAAAACTTTAACTCAAAACATTGTAATGTTATTATATTATGTTGTTTTCTGCCAAATGTTAGATAGCAAATAATGGTAGCTTATGTGTTGAGGTGTTATTGCACATTCCTTTCCTTTGTTTGTTGTTTCCAGGAGGATCTGAAAGTAACACCAGTAATCCATCTCCATCCAAGTCTGCAGGATATGCGACACCAGGGAAGTCGGCCATGTCACCATTCAGAGTGAGTGATAGAATACCTGTCTATGACAGTACTGTTAAATATATACTCTATGCAGACTGAATATTTAGTAGGATATGTGCTAAATATGTGTCATTTTCATTTACCGTATATCTTCGCCTATAAGTCAAAATTGCTGATTTTATTACCAGAGAAAGGGGGGTCGACTTATAGGTAGGGTCGACTTACAGGCGAAGATATACGGTAGTATTGATAATTTGGAAAAATGGTGATGACTTCTATAATTTTTATAAAATCAATTTAGTAGGATTCTGTGCTTTTGTGAATCTCATATTTTATCTCAGAAGTGTGATATTTTGAGATATAATTCCAAAACATCTATATTATATCATTTATATGATTCTGGCTCCTCGGACTGTAATATATTCAAGAAATTGTTTTTCCTTGAGTATATATATATATATATCTTTTTAATGATTGTAAATAAAGATACCTTGCATTTATTAACTTATTTTGTATGGGTACTATTATTATGCATCTTTCTAATAATTGATTGTTTATTTACCATGGTTTTGTTTGATTGAAATTTAATCATTTGTTTACACTTCTGGTTTCAGCCTTCAACTGTAATGACGAACTTACAACGAGGAAACGTGCAGACCACAACACCCTCTATTATTGAACGTACGTAATAATTAATACTTGATACGCTTTTGAAACCATAAATATTTTATCAAGTCTGCTGCTTTGCAAAAAAATAAAAAAATAAACACATCTTGTTTAATCAAGAACAGCAGGGGGATTTAGGATTTGTCTAGGGAGGGACATTTGACTGAAGTTTCTATGGGAGGGTGGGTTGAGTCGTGATACCCTGGAACAAATATTTGAAAAGAAGAGCTTTGAGCAGGTGGATTGAAACCCCCTGTGCACACACACCTGTTGTACATGAGCATAACATAATGTGTTATTTATATTTAGATATGAGTATCCACCAGATGGCAGCACAAGGTGAACTTGTTATACTGCAGCAGGACATCATGGAAGGTAAATATGTGTGAGTGAAGGTAACAGAGTTAGAGAGGGGGTGGAAGGAGGAGAGGTAAAAGTAGGTAGGACGAATTGAAAGGAAATGTTTTTTATTTAACAACGCACTGAACAGTTTTATTTACGGTTATATGGCGTCAGACATATGGTTAAGGACCACACATATATTGAGAGAGGAAACCTGCTGTTGCCACTTCATGGACTACTCTTTTTGATTAACAGCAAGGGATCCTTTATATGTACCATCCCACAGACAGGATAGTGCATACCACAGCCTTTGTTACACCAGTTGTGGAGCACTGGCTGGAACGAAAAATAGCCCAATGGTCCACCAATGGGAATCGATCCTAGACCAACTGTGCATCAAGCGAACACTTTACCACTGGGCTACGTCCCGCCCCAAGTAGGTTGGACAGGCAGGATAGAAAGACAAACGGATATATATTATTAAACAAATATTCGTTTTGGTTTATTGAAAACTTAGCAGTGTAGCATTTTCAAAACAACTAGCTTAAAAATATTACTCTGAATTAATGTCTTGTGTAGCCTGTTCAGTTTATTTATTGGGTAACGGTAACTTATGGTTGGATTTTCAAAATGTGATCATTTCATGCAAGTCTTAAAACATAGATAAAATTTGATGATTCATTAAAATTAGTGATTTATGTAATTAGCTAACATAGAAACCATTTATCTTACAAGTTGTTTAATAATGTATCTGTGGAATTCTTCTTGTTCTAGGCAGTGATGTAAACAAAACCGACGAGCAGGGGTTGACGGCTCTCCACTGGGCGTGTGCCAACGGGCAGATGTCCACCGTGGAGTTTCTCATTCAGAGCAAGGCCGACATCAACCTGAATGGAAACAATGGAGAAAACGCTCTGCTACTCTCCAGTTGCTATGGTTACAGAGAAATAGTGAAGCTGCTCCTTCAGCATGGTATGGACGTGAATTATGTAGACGAGGTGAGGTTCTTCACTTTTTGAGTCTTTAAATGTTTGGTAATCATTTATAGTCAGCCCCATGACTGGTTTATCAAAATGATTTGGTATGTGCTGTCCTGTCTGCAAAGGTGCATATTAAAGATTTCTTCCTACTGATGGTAAAATGTAGTGGGTTTCCTATAGACTGTTAGAATTATCAAATGTTCCACATCAATATTTTCTAGTGGCTGTGAAAAACAAAAGAAACTTTAATTTTTGATCTAGTCAAACTTGTGTTAAACAGGCATCAAAGATAATATACAAAGATAGTTACAAAGATGTATTTGCATTATTCTTGGTTATGTTGCAACATCAATTAGTTAAAATTAATAAGGTGGTCTGTTAAAAAAGGCTCCTCCTAAATACAGGTCTGCTGTACTAGATGATTTTGGAAAGGTGATACAATGGCTGCTAAATACAGGTCATGTTGTATTTATGATTTGGAAAAATGGTGATACAGTAGCCATAAGAGATGAGTTCCTGCAGTTTTTAATATTTTAATTGTATAATATGTACAGAGGTTATTACCAGTGTTTTTTGATATTGTCAATATCATATATTAGGAATACAAATTGTATTATGCAAGCATCTGGCGAGCATAATACATGATTTTTATTCCTAATATATGGTATTAACGAAACCGAAACACACAAAGGTAATAATACTTAATACATGTTTTTGTAGATAGTACACAACTTTAATTCCAATCCGCCATTACTAGATATTTAAATGATGTAAGAATGTGTGTCTTTTTGAATGGAAATGATGTATTGAAATGTTTTTTATTTGAATGCATACATCAATTATGGAGTATTACCCTAGTATGTTTGCTTAAATGTCAATAAACCTTGTGCCATCGAATTTGCAAAGTTATAAAATTCTTAAAGTATGTGATCTGAAAAATCCCACAGCTTTGATTGCACTGAAAATGTAAAATACTATGATAAAATATTATATTTAATATAATTAATAATTGTTGTGCATGTAATTTCATTAATCACACTTTCAAGGGAAGCTGTACACTGGCCAGTTGTTCACATAATAGCATCAGGATAGCTTATTTGGCATGTCTTTCTGTATCGAGACTATAACTATTATTTAGAAAGTAACTATAAACTTAAGTTAATTATTAGTGCAATATTTATTTTCAGATGTTAAGAACGAACAGTGTTCAGGGCTTCTAGAATTTTATAAAAATCCACTAGCCATGGGATCAACGATTTAAAAAATGTACTGGCCATGATTAAAAATGTACTAGCCCTACTTTAAATAAATACAATTTTACTAATAGTAATAATCAGATATGTCACCTAAAGAGGGAGATTGAGTTTAAAAATCCTTAGATTGGGGTAGAAAGTGGGGGAAAGATATTCATATTTACAAAATATGTAAATGCAGCATTTGACAAGGACTTTTTTCCACTAGCTGTTGGGCTAGTTAAAGTAATTATTTTCTAGCCCAACACTGAATATCACTAGCCATGGGAGTGGGGCTACCATAATCTAGAAGCCCTGAGTGTTGTTTTTACAACTCGATATCACAAGTGTTTTGGTTTGTTGTTAAAGTAGCATTGTGTCATTTGTTGTATTCACAAGTCATTTTATTACACACCTATTCAATTTTATTATAGTGATAGACATTTTTTAACTGTGTGATAAATTTATTTTGTATCACACATGTGTGATGTGACTGAAACTTGTAAATTGGGAATTCCCTTTATATTTTTCCTGTCGTTGGCACCTTTTTATTACTGACGTCATGTCTGATTTAAAAATTAAGTCACATCATATTTGAAATATTACACAAGATGTAATCCTTAGAGTATGATTCTTAATGGTAAGAAAAATTTATGAAAGGATTGATTAATGGATTTAAGAAAATGTAATTATGACGTTAAATTAAAAAGGTTTTTTACAAAAAATGAAAGAAGATATGTAATAGATACAGAACTTCATATGTTGATTTTGCTTCCTATTTATTACACCAGTTTATTATTTTGTGCAAGAACATACCACTCGACCGCTATGCGGACTCGTATATATTCTTGCACAAAATAAACTTGTGCAATAAATAGGAAGCGGAAAAAAACATGTGAATTTTTTTTTATGTAACAGGTATTTCATTTTTGTTGTAAAGACTGTTTTGTTTGATGTATTCACAACTTGTGTCACCAGCGTTTCAGGTTTGTTATATTCAAAACTCTTTATGTTTTTTTATCAGAGCGGCAGCACCGCACTGATGTACGCCAGCTTCAACAACCATGCGGCCTGTGTGAAGACATTGCTGGATTTTGGAGCCGACCTCACAGTGTACAACGAAGACCACATGACGGCGTTTGACTTAGCTGTCGGACAAGACAACAAGACTGGTACATTGTAACATTCATGTGTTCAAACAATGCGTGGGATAGTTAGGCGTGAATTTACAAAAACATTTTATTCTAAAAAGCAGATGTTTTAGCATTGTAAATTTATTAATTACCCGTATGGTTAAAAATATCTTGGCATTACACCAAATGGGACGTAACACTTCAACGTCATCTATTGGCACACTACAAGCTTACAATAAAGGTCACAAATCTGTTTACGGATATATTTATTTCAATTGCAAGAATAAACGCCACCTTGTACATCAGTGAGAGCCCAAACAAGTAAATGCTAAATTAGGTAAATTACTTGTCAGTTTAATATGAAAGAAATAATTGACGAAAATCATGTTTATTCTATTTCTGACACTAGTTTAAAAACATACATGTAAGACTAAAACATCCTCTCTAATTCTGGACGAACAAGTCTTGGACTGTTGGGCAATTGTAGCACAGGCCAAACCTGGGGGTGTTTTGTGTAAAGTAGATGAAATTAGGAATGAGAACTTGCACAGTATCGGACTCTGAGAAAAATGCTATTCCACTTGCCCCTTTCCCTGGTTTTAGGACCTTGGGTTCTTTGGGTGGTTTTTCCTATTTCTGCAGCTCCTCATTTAAATCAATACCGATTTAGGAAATACTTAAAACTCGCAAGGAATTGTTCAATTTCTATATTTACATGGAATTATATAGTATCTTTATCTGTGAGGAGTTATTCAATCCTTAGAGGAATTATACAGTCTTTAGACACTTATGAAGCTTTATATGTTATCTAAACTTTTGTTTTATATCACCTGCCCCCATTTCAATATTATTCTTCCCATTACTGTAGTGTCTCCTATCATGTTTTGTTGAACTCCATATTCCAAGGGGTGGGCATTTAGCTCAGTCGGAGCGGGCAGCATAGCCCAGTGGTACAGTGCCCGCCTGATGCGCGGTCGGTCTAGGATCAATCCCCGTCAGCTAACCACTGGGGTTTTTTCTCGACATAACCATATGTCCGACGCTTTTTTTTTAGCTCAGTCGGATGAATGCTTGCATCGCAGGATCAAACCACCTCACTGGATCCATTCAACTGGGGTTTTTTTTCTTGTTCAACCAGTGCACCACAATCTTAATTAATCGGTGCTCTAGTGGTGTCGTTAAAAATACGGTACACAAACTTTCACCATATCCCATTCCTGGTCTATCCAACTGTGACATGCTCATCTTCTGCAAACATTGGTGCCAACACTGCCTTCTACCTGCCATTTTCTATCAGGTTTTGCCAGAGTATGACAAATATTTTGAAAAGTCACTAGCCACAGGGCTAGTGGTTTTGCATTTCTCACTTAACTTAACTTAAAAACCACTAGCCACAGGCATCCTGCTAGCAGATTTGTTGAACTCTTGTTTTGCTCTACTTCATTTGACCTCTTCATAGTGTTCAGTTATGACCTCTGGTATTTTTTCCCAGCAATAAAGCAATTGTCTGATGAGAGTTCGGTTTAGAATCGATCCCCATTGGTTGCCATATTGGGCTATTTTTCATTCTAACTAGTGCATCACGACTGGTATGTCAAAGACTGTGCAATCAGTGTTTGAAATAAGTACTTGTCTGTTTGTCCTGACAAGAGAAAATCTGCCTGGACTAGCAAAGTGTACCTCAGTGGTTGTCCAGTGGACAAGTAAAAATGTTCATTGAAGTTTTATTTTGAGCAGTGAAAAACATCTACCTTGTACTTCAATAAAACAAACCACTTATTTGGACAAGTGAAAATATTGGTGGACAAGTACATTTTTGCATATATGTACTTGTCTGGTGCACTAGTGAAAAATTCTGCTTATTTCGATCACTGGGTATGTGCTATCCTGTCTGTGGGATAGTGCATATAAAATATCCCTCGTTACTAATGAAAAAGTGTAGCTTGTTTCCTCTCTAAGACTATCTCTGAATTACCCAATGATTAATAAATCAATGTGCTCTAGTGGTATTGTTAAACAAAACCAATTTTAACTTTCTTTTTCAGCACAACATGCCATTGAGCGCCATATGTTGTCTATGTTTGAGGGATTCACCTGAATGCTTCCCTCCTTAGAATGAAGTCAACACAGTGAAAACAATCCTTGGGATTGAAGTCAACACAGTGAAAACAATCCTTGGGATTGAAGTCAACACAGTGAAAACAATCCTTGGGATTAAAGTCAACACAGTGAAAACAATCCTTGGGATTGAAGTCAACACGGTGAAAACAATCCTTGGGATTAAAGTCAACACAGTGAAAACAAGTCCTTGGGATTAAAGTCAACACAGTGAAAACAATTCTTGGGATTAAAGTCAACACAGTGAAAACAATCCTTGGGATTAAAGTCAACACAGTGAAAACAAGTCCTTGGGATTAAAATCACCATCAGTAAAACCAGTCCTTGGGATTGGGATTAAAGACAGCGTTGAAATAATAATGCTCATTGCATTGAGAAGAGCATCTGGAGAG
Organism: Dracogyra subfuscus; assembly: GCA_016106625.1. NCBI lineage: Eukaryota > Metazoa > Mollusca > Gastropoda > Neomphalida > Peltospiridae > Dracogyra > Dracogyra subfuscus. The sequence goes on along the minus strand of JAECMU010159600.1, from coordinate 865 downwards.
AGAACCTCACACACCAATTGGTTTTTGAAATACCGCCAATACTGTTGACCTCGCAATGTGGATACAGATATTCTGATGTACTGGACATTGAATAGAACTGACCAAGTTCATACCAGCCATGGAGTAGTAGTTGATGATGATACCAAATAAGACCGAAGTCAAAAGTATTTGAGCAAGCAGTGTTCTAGCTACACAAAAATAAAAGGCATTATAAATAGATGATGTTTTTAGCGGTTTGTCTCAAGTATAACAACTGTCCATCATTTGTTTCTGTCAAAAGTAACAAATTTGATGATTTTCCAATTGAAAAGTGATGTAAAAGAAATTTAAATAAAAGAAAAAGTGAGAAGAAAAAAAAAAGGTGAGAAAATAAAATAAAGAGTACAATATGTAGTAATTTTTTGTTTAATATTTAAATAAAACCGCACATCTACTGATTGACTAAATTAAGGACTCAACAAATGTGTACTATTGGAGTTTTAAAATCGCTATATTTTCATACTCTGTAATACATACTCTGCATACACAACATCAAAGAAAGACTCAATTAGCTGGATACATGCTATAAAAGAAAGACTCCCTTTGCTGGATATGGAATGTCACCTGTATATATTTGTGAGAGCGATTCTATATACATAATTGAGCATATTAAAGGTGCTATCTCAAAGTTGCATAATGGAGGCTTTCTTTCGAAGGGGAAGTGGGATGTAACCCTGTTGTAGTGTTTGCCTGATGTGTGGTCAGTCTGGGATCGATCCCCATTGCTGGACCCATTGGACTATTTCTCATTCTTTTTTTTTTATTGGTTTGTTTAACGACGCACTCAACACATTGTAATTACGGTTATATCGGCGTCGGACATATG
>JAECMU010159476.1:12734-23066 GCA_016106625.1 Dracogyra subfuscus | reverse complement strand
CTGTAAAACCCTTGATTAAGTAAACTTTTCCATCTAAAATTTCAAAACTGACCAATTATCACTCTAACGTACCCAAACCATAGCCTGAATAGGTGTAATAATATGATGTTGTTGTTTTTTTGTTTTTTTTTAAGAAGAGAAAAAAACTATAACCCCATTTCGTTCTGTTGAAATATAATTAGTTAAATAGTTTATTATACTATCAAGTCATTTATGTTGTTTTACAAGTCAGGTTAATGAAAGCGAAGCGCCTTGTAAATTAGAGAGTTTGTTTAGATTGTGCGAACATGAAAAATGCTATATTTTCTATTAAAAAAGAAAAAAAGAAAAAAGGTTTGTCCTACATTTATATGTATTACATATTTAAATAAATCATACCGAGGTATATCTTTATGCTAAATATGATCAGTATACACGTCGGCATTAGCTACCGGGTTTTGATTTTGTCTCCGGGTTACTTTCGGGCTCCGGGCTATAAATTGGTCGACCGGTCTGATCTGGCACCATCGGTTTTTCCCCACCCTCCGACTCGCTATCCGTTTTTTCTTTAGTATCACCGTGGTAAGTAAATGTGTATCTTTCTTAATTTACTAACGGCGCAAATTGATACGGTAAAACGTTTTGTGAATGAACCCTCATTGTTTTGGTAAGTCGTGCAAGTCTTAGATTCTTTATGAGTGGTACGGACTAATGCTTTGAAGTGTAAGACGTTAGTCAGATCAAGCTACTCGGCTCCGACGTCACGGACCTGTGATTGCCCTGCTCATTAAAGATCGGCAATTTCCACTAAGAGCTCGTATCTGTTTCTTTACGGAGATATTTTAAGTAATTACTTTTGTTTGTAAAATTTTTTTGTTTAGGTGATTCAATTTATAATTAATTGTACATGGTTGGTGCCAAATATAGGTCACGTGTCATGTTTCCTTTAAAGTACATTGTTTTCCTGATTGCCAATAACCACTTGTCAGCAAAGTGATAAAGTAGAAAACAATAGGTAAATAAAACAAACACTGAAATTCAAAGCATGACAGGGGTTTACTTGATTGAGATTAATCTGCCATTGCGATTGGTGATTTCCAAGTTTTAGCCTAAAACATATGTGCGAGATTAACTACCACGTGACGTGTCCAACCAATCAAACATGCATCATTGCATGTCATTAGACTTATTTCCTGTGCAAGTAACTTGAAAGGGAAAAGTAAACTGTCGATGTAGAGAGTATGTTACTGCAGTTTGTAGTCCTAGTTCAAGTAGATTATTATTATATACTGATTTCGATGTTGATATTATTCGATGACAAACGTCACAATCAAATTTATTAATTGAAATTTCAGCCGAGAGAAAAAACTCCAAAAAACCCACGATCGAGCGATGAGGAGTGGAAACCACTAGCCCTGTGGCTATAACATCTCAACATTACTTTCGTAAGCTCCTATACTAGAATAAACCAATTAGTATTTATTGAGGAAACTAAGCTACACACGATAATAAATTTATGCTTTGTTTTGGGATCTGTAATTGGACAGAGTTCAGAGAGAAATGCCTACAGACTTTTCAACACTCACAGATTTGCGACAGCAATGAAATGCTGTCGCAAATCAAGTTTGTGATAGCTTTTGCGACGGCATTGCCGATTGCCGCCGCGAATTTCGAGGGCTATAAGTTATTCCCGTGGACCCTTAATATAAATTTATCTCCCAACTATCACATCAATATTAATATTCTCAGCAACACATCTCTATATTTTTATTACCGATATGGGCTCAATATATGTTCTATCTCTGCAGTGTGCAGACTGCTTCCACAGTCACTGATTGGCTGGCCTAAAAATTATGACGTTTGGTTGGTTGCTTGCCATGGCCAGAACTTCACTTTCATTCATATAATATTCCATTAATGAGTCAGAATAAACATGCATTACAAAGGCTTACAGAATTTTCTTTGGATTCATTTGTTTTATAAAAATAAAATAGTATATTTTCATAAGCAGTAGCTTTAGTAGCACAGAAAAATTATTATTTTCTAAATTCTAATGCAGCAACAGTTGTATTATTTTGTACTGTAAACATTTGGCTGTAAAAACACTGTTGTACATAATAAGAATGTAATGTGCATATTATATGACGTAATGGCTGATGGCTTTGTTGTAAACTGCAAATTAATTTTTACATTAAAAATCATTTAAAATTGACAACGAGCAATAAAGATAATAATCATGATTGAATGTTGTAAAACCCTTGTCAGACTCAAAGGCTCCGGTTTACAACATTCATTCACTCGGGACAGATAATCCATAATTCCTTGTAGCTTGTTACTTATTCTCTAAATCTTATTCACAGTGCAGCTATATCGGTTTTCTTCAGAAAATGTCTATACATTCGACTCCTCCAACATATCTACATGGTCATTTGTCTAACATATCCATATGCATGGGTATACTTACTATTTGAGGCACTAGCTGAAAACATTAGACATCACTATACATGGCATTAGAGAACATTAATGACCAACACCGGGTAATGCATTCTGCAAAACACCTAAATGACCACACAATCTGTAACTTTAATTTAGGTCATCTTTACACCGAAGTGTCATTTATGATTAACACAGTTTATAACAGTGTGAGTATTATGAATATGATATCAATTCAGGTCATAGACTTGTCCTTCATTCAAAAAAACTTTCTCATTTCACTTTTATTTAAGTACACTTCAGTTACTGGATACTGATAACACTGTCATCATTTGATATGTTCCTCTTTTTTTTGGGGGGGGAGGCATCTATTGACTGATCCTATTACACTTGTAAACAACAATGCAAAATAAATTACAAAGTACTAACTATTTTTGTTTTGTTTAACACCACCACTGGAGCACATTTATTTATTAAACATTTGGTAATTTCAACACTGTCTTTGAGAGGAAACCCACTACATTTTTCTATTAGTAACCAGGGATCTTTTATCTGCAGCATCCCACAGACTTTTGATATTCCAGTTGTGGTGCACTGACTGGAACGAGAAATAGACCAATGGACCTCAGACAGGGATTAATCCCAGACTGACCGTGTATCAAGAGTCTTTTACCACTGGGCTACTTCTTGCTGAGTATCAACTGTGACAAAATCGCACACTGTATTAATTTATCAACTTCAAAAAACAGAATTTTCATTAGGAATAGGACATTAAGTAGTAACTCATTTGTAAGTGATATTTATAAATATAAAGCATATTCTATAAATAAAGATTTTATTATTATCTTGTATTGAAAACCATTAAACCTATAGTTGCATCAAATTATACATTAAAAATTAGTTACAACCAAGTTCATATTGTTATGCCTAGATACCATATTTGTTGGCTACCAGTTAATTCTAAATGAAGATAAATGAGGATGAAGAAATAGCAGCAAAATAAGATTTATCAGCTGTGAAATACAGTCAAAACTATATACTTTAAATGGATAAACTGAATACAACACCAGCATTATGCACTTGATAAGATCCTAATGCAAACAAGATACAGCTTTATTTGGCAACTATTTAACTGGAAAATTAAAAAAGATTATACCCTGAGGCCAAGGTAGAACACAGAAATTGAAAATGGCATAGAGATTTGGGTACTGCTGCCAGGACAATTTCAAAAAGATAAATAACCACCATAGATATAGACAGTGTTTGTTTATAAATGGATAAAAGTGCTGAAACATTTTCTACCTTCTACTCCGAAGAGGTGACCGGCCACTTGCCCCTTCTTCTACTCCATCAGGATCATCCTACAAGTAAAATTAAACCACTACTTTAGAATAAATCAAAATGTGGAATTTTGAGTCAACACATCTAACATCACACAACAGATATATATGTATAGTAAAACAAAAAATCTGATAAAAATCATGTTGACCAATGTCTGGTGGCCGAAGATTTTGAAATATTGTTGTCCCATCTTGCCACAAGTTTGTACAGAATTTTGCCACAGATGAGATATATGCATGTAAATAACAGGGTTCAGATTTTACCACAGCACTGACAGAATGTAAAATGCCATGGTACCCAAACTGATTTGCCATGGTAGCCTAAATGGTTGCTTCCAATGCATCACATGATGTGTGCATATATATATTTTATTATTTTTTTTATTTTAAATGACAACAGAATTAATGCCATGACTAAATAATAATGAAAAGTAAATAATTTGTAAATATGATTTATAGTAGCCAAATAGCACTGAACCAGCTTAGCCATGGTGCCCTTCCAGCTAGTCTTGAGGCACTCACTTTTGTTATAAACCGAAAGCAAAACTTGCTGTTCCAAAAATTAAAATTTGTTCCCTAAAATGTGGATATATACTTTGCTGATGTGTTTCCAAATTATTTTAATCATGTGATCCATCTTTTCATTTATTGTCCAGTTATGTTCTTTTAAAATAAAATGTTTCATATGATGCACAACAGAAACATTTATAACTATTTAACTGATCATTTGGCAAACACATGGTTGTGGTCTGTATTTGTAGTGACCATATTATCGATGAAAGAAAGAAGTGTTTTATTTAACAATGCACTTAACATTTTATTTATGGTTATATGGTGTCAAACATATGGTTAAGGACCGCACAGATAATTAGAGAGGAAATGCACTGTTGCCACTAAATGGGCTACTCTTTTTGATTAGCAGCAAGGGATCTTATGTATGCACCATCCCACAAAACAGAGTAGTACATACCACGGCCGTTGATATACCAGTCATGGTGCACTAACTGGAACAAGAAATAGCCAAAAGGGCATATTATCGATGACATAATATTTCAAGGTGATGTGAATATCATGCATGTGCTTAACCAGGTGAAGCATAGAAGGACTATTTCACTCAAATCGTCCCCCAACATACAACAAAAGCTGATCTGTTTATAAAAAAATAAAAATTCCAGAAGGTATGAAGGAATCTTGGAAATTAATCGACAAATAATTTTACAAAGATTATAGTAAGAAAACAACTGTTTAAAACTTGTCAAGTACATGAAATACTGTGCCCAATTTCAAAACATTTCAAACCCATAACCAGGGTTTAAGCTGTTGTTTGACATTTGTCAAATGTGAATTAAAAAGAAATTTGGCAAATATATTTTATCATCAGTCGCCAAAAAGCTAATATGAAAATTGTATGCTACTTTTGATCTCTGGGTTTATTGTTGTTTGACTTTTGATTCTCAAATTATTTACTTTTTTATATACTACTTGTGTAATTCCCACCTACACGTACATCTGCTTCTATGTGCTCATATACATGGATCCTTCTGACGATCTCAGAGAGTTCATACTCAACAGCATTGTTATCAATCAAAGGGTAGAAAGAAAGTGTGTTTTTTTCTATGTCCTAAAACTTGTTGAATTACCCAGGGCTGTTAGGTGTAGGGGCCTGACACACCTTGGTTCATAAAGTAAGTGCTTTGACTGTGTTCTAAAAATAACTTACGTTACGTGCTTATGTCACTTGTGCAAAACATGGATCAAACATGGATGCTAAAACAAGCTAGGGAAAACACTATTTCAATCAAGGTACACAAATCATTTTATTAAAGTACTCATCAAATGATGATTTATTAACTCTCTGCAGTATATCTTATTGCTTAGAATACATCCTGAAGACATGTAGATCACAAAATATCTTGGGCTCTGAAGGGATTCATTGTGCTGTCCATAACTTACATGCATGAGCCTACGTGGAAACTGCTAATTAAATTTACAAATGTGCTAATCAAATCACAAAATGATTAGTAGCAACTGCTAAAACAATTTTTAATGTACTAATTATTCCCTGCAACGAGTGTGGCAGTTGACTATCTCTTGCACACAACTTGTGTACCAGTATATATCAAGCACACCTAATCACTATGACAGGTAAAACACTTCCTAAATGCCTAACAATTAACCAGTCGTCTGCTCACAATTGGTGTTTGGTAATTTTATAGCATCTACTGGGACAGCTAATCTGTCAGGAAGGCACTTGTGTGTAACACGATTCCTGTGCAGAGCAATCGAGCTTCACGGTCGATCAAAGAAGATGCCCGTTAACAGAATCAACTGTACCATTTAAATGAATAAACGATAGGTGAAGCATTTTTTAAATGTACAGGTAATTGGCAATCACTCATTTCTATCCTAACACCCCCTTCCCAAAACATACTCACAAACACTGAAAACATCCACGGTTCATGCTGTCGATAGCTAAATTAGCCATTGGCTAATTAAAAATTACTAAAAAAAGAAAAAGGCTAATAAAATTTGCAAGTGGCTAAAATTTTGGCTTTGTCATTTTCTATCTTCTGATGTGAACAAACGATTACATCATCTATCCGACACCTCAAACATAATAATACTACCAAATATTCAATCAGCATTATAGCAATCTCACATAGGTGGGTGCAAATTGCTGATGGGTGGGTGCGTATTTAAAATGATAAAAATAACTCCTCAAAACAACGATTACATAACGTTTTTTAAATTTAATAGAAAAAAGTGGACTTTTAGTAACTTGGGGAGTGCGTACACCCCCACCCCCCCTGCATATTCTTCTAATTTTATGTTGTTTGGTTCATTAGTGTAGTCTGACTTCTTTTTGCTTTCAGGAAAGGAGTTATATATATATATACCTTTTCAGTGTTAGATGGTTTGGTGAACGTGCAGCTAAATAAGTAAGTAAGTGCCTTAAAAATTCCTGGGGAAAGGCCTGTTACCCTATAAAGTATATATATATATATATATATGCAGTGCTCCAGATAATTTTTAGACCTGTTGGGTAATTCACTCCCTGTTCTGAAAATAATTGAGTGAAATTTCATCCAAAAACAATTTCACTCCCCATTTTGAAATTTATTGAATTTAAGTGAAAATATTCCAATAAATAGTTAAACGTTATTACTATAATTAATACTGTGTACTTAAATAAATAATCCTTGATATGCTCGGAAAAGTTTTGAGTGAATTGAAAATCGTTTGCGTATCTTGCACGCACACAGGGTATAATCTAGACCATTTTTAAGGGTCTCTTTTTGGTCAATTGGGGAAAATATAATGTTTCAAATACAAAAAAGGGGATTTTCAAAAATAATCAATACCAATACCAGGCCTCTCTGTGAGAGACTAGTAGTGAATCGTGTGCGCCTCATACTCGCCTAAAACTTACAACTGGTGAGTAGTTTATTGTTTGCCTCAATCGTTTTGCTATAGGCTATTGTTGAAAAAAGTCATCACAACCCATTAAAGCAATATCGTAAAAACAGCAGTTTCTTTCTTTAACTTAGCAACTTTGGGAATCCTCATTGGGTTGTAACTGGGAAAAGTTTGGTATTGGATTGGGAATTTATGTTAGGGGAATGGGGCCTTTCACCGGCCCCAAAATGTATGGTAGATTATACCCTGGCACACTAATAAAAACAATTGCATATTTAACCATTTTATATGCGTAAAATACGCAAATACACAGCTTATCTGGAGCACTGTATATGGTATTCAAAACTTGTGGCACCATGTTTCAACCATTTCTCAACCGAAATAGTGCAACAAATGGACACACGAACCAAAAATGTACAACATACCATACTCACTAAATCCACCAAAATATATTTTCAATGACAACTGTAAAATTTTCCCAGCCATTTTAAATTTGCTAAATAGAGGGAAGCAACTGAAGTATGGCGATCTCGCCAAAGGTTATTTTCATTGCGGGCGAAGTTATCATACATATTAGACTTGCTAGAAGACATATATTACAACATATATTATAGTATATATCTACTGTCATTATCAGGGCTATACCACTTATAATACTATTTTTGTGTTGGGAAGCGCTGTGGCGAGATCGCCAAATTTACTTCTGTGTTGAATGTCTGTTTAGCCAGTACGTTATAACTCAACAATATTCAAGTTAAAGCAGTTTTATGTTTACTTCATTAAGTAAATACATGTGCAGTAGTCATTATTTTTTTATATTAACATTATATGATATTATATTATGTTAATAAATATGATAAATAAATGTGATTGTTGTCTGTTTTCTGTCACCTGAATGTATGCCAGTTCATCGGTCACAGAGGAGGGCGAGATCAACATTTTTTTTTTCCCAGTTTGGATTTCGGAAATTTCCTGTGTGAACCATGGAAATGGGAAATGTATTATATATACAATAAGTCCTAAAACACAGATTTTTTTCTTCATATTTTCCCCCTGCATGTGCTGTTCCTCATCGTAGTGCAGGGGTGGCAACATTTTAATTTAATAATGGCAGTGGCAAATACAGCACGTTAAGTTCAATAATAACAGAAATAAAGCAATATAATAAATAAAATATACACCATACAATATTGGCGATCTCCCCCGCCCCCATCGGTATTGAAATTTTGATTAAGCGGTTTGACCCTGGCTCAAGCAAAAAAATGTTGGCGATCTCGCCCTAGCTCAGTAGCTGGACAACGGTAAGTTTTGTCGAGCCACCCCACGATAAAATATTGGCGATCTCGCCCCCATCGGTTTCGCAGGGTGCGGTGATTTCGTATGGAAACTAACTCGTATGAACCGAAAACTCGTATTGGAAAAAATAACGGTGAACTCGTATGGGGCATTACAACTGTGTACTTTAAATTACAGTTCTTGATATTACAATATATAGATATAAATATTTAGTGCATTTAATTTTTATAAAAGTAAAAAATGTATTCTTAGCCTAATCAAATCTCGCAGGTCATTATCATTATGATTAGACTTATTTCCTGCGACAAAAACCGTAAACAATGTAGGCTATACATATTTTGCATTTCTCGTCATACAAGTCGGGCTAGATGTTTTGTCAATAAAACTACACACAAGTTGCTATATACAGTATTGAATATATATGAGTTTGTAATTTCCATATGAGTTCACTTGTGGATTTCCATACGAGTTCACTGCATTTTTCCCATACGAGTAAGTTTTCCATACGAGTTCACCACAAGTCGGTTTCGCCCTAGCTGGACAACAGTGGGTTTGTTGTTTGTTTGGTAGAAATAGTGTCGAATAACAGAAGACAGACGACGTTCTGATTCTAGTTATCATATTTATTAATTTGATATCTTGATGATTATGCAGTACGTCTAGTTAATAGTTAAAAATAATCAGAACGCACGAACACAGAAGAAAACAAAAAGGCGTCGATTTCGCCAGATCTCGGCGAAAAAGAGTAAACAAACACAAATACAGATGAAATTTATAGAAAAAAAAATGCAGTTGTTAATAATAACATCAAACAATAACACTCTCATTATTATATACTGATACAATGTATGGCGACTTCGCCCGCAATGAAAATAACCTTTCAAGTCCTTTGGCCCCGGGGCGAGATCGCCAGGCTCCGAAGCAATTCACCCTGCACATTATGAACAGTTATTGACTTAATGTGTGCCCTGCACTACAAGAGTATATAATTCATAAAAATAAGTTTGGTTGATGAATTGACAGTGACACTGAATTGTGAATGACAACAAGTTACAACTTGGATAAGTCTTAAGATAAATCTTCCTTTGTTATCACAGTACTGGGACATTTGTTATGATAAAAGCACAAGTAAAACATAATTTATCTGTAAAATTCCTATGCATAATGCAACACCAGTGAACAGGTTGTTTAACTACAGAAACAAAGAAAGGAGAGAGACAGGTGGTTGAAGTTGAAGTATGACACTTTTGAAGGCGGACGATGTCGCCCGGTTTGTTATTGTTAAGACCATGATATTTACTAAATAAAGCTTACCGCGTCTGGGTCATTGCTTGGGCTAGGTGACCGCTGTATTGTCACCAAAGCCATTGGCAAGACCCCGATTACAGTACGTCCTGGTGGTAGTTGTTTATCTCGAACATTTGAGTACAAGAAATGATCTTATCCAAACTTAAATCGATCCCACCCCTATCAGGAAATAAAATTATTTGCATATGCGCAATGACAGAATGACAGTTTCCGGTATCTGAGCATTCGGGAAGAGTCGACTATGTCCGTAATTACATTCGGATTTTTCCGTACGATAAATATTGAAATACATATAGGTTCTAATAAACCAAATACATTCTTATTGCCGATAATGTTAACCTTTACTAATAAAACTGATATTAGCAGCGTACCAACACACCCAGGGAGTACAATAATAAAAAACTTTGACAAGGAACTCCTTCTTTGGCACAATGCAACCTACATTTGCTAGTAACAGTTTGAATATATTTCATATAATATTTATAAAAAAATTTAAAAAAAAAATTAACTCACAAAAAATCACACAGAATTGTTTTTATTTACTAACATTAACAAAAGT
>JAECMU010159438.1:0-10383 GCA_016106625.1 Dracogyra subfuscus | reverse complement strand
TCGGTGGCTAAGAGTATCTAAGCTCGGTGGCTAAGAGTATGTGAGCACGATGGCTAAGAGTATGTGAGCACGGTGGCTAAAAGTATCTGAGCTCAGTGGCTAAGAGTATGTGAGCTCAGTGGCAAAGAGTATGTGAGCTCAGTGGCTAAGAGTATGTGAGCTCAGTGGCTAAGAGTATGTGAGCTTGGTGGCTAAAAGTATGTGAGCTTGGTGACTAAAAGTATGTGAGCTCAGTGGCTAAAAGTATGTGAGCTTGGTGGCTAAGAGTATGTGAGCTTAGCGGCTAAGAGTATGTGAGCATGGTGGCTAAAAGTATGGGAGCTCAGTGGCTAAGAGTACCGGAGTTTGGTGGCTAAGAATACGTGTCCGAGGTGACATGAAACCAATTCCCCTCATTAGATACACTGACAGTCCTGTCTGATTTCCTAATAGCGTTAACTGAATTGAAACCTTTTGATTGGCAGCAACTTGGGCCCGCAAGTCACTGAGATTGTCATGAAGATTTCTCGATCCACTACTACCAGGAATACAAGCTGGTGCCATGAACTCCGCAATTACACCTACAACAAAATATATAAATAATGTAACACACACAATTTAAAGCACTGATATCATAAACATACATAAAGTTTGTTTTGTTTAACAACACCACTAGAGCACATTGATTTATTAATCATCAGTTATTGGATGTCAAACATGGTAATTTTAACATATAGTCTTAGAGAACAAAGCTGCTACTTTTGTCCATTAGTAGCAAGGGATCTTTTATATTCACTATCCCAGAGACAGGAGAGCACATACCACGGCCTTTGAAATAGTCAACTAATGGGGATCGATCCCAAACTGACTGCGCATCAAGTGAGCACTTACCACTGGGCTACGTCCCACTCTGCAAATTAATTGATTTGGCAAATATATTTCATTGTAAAATCACTTTGAAAATTGCATTCTGTCTGTAGATCTAGTAATATTTTGGCCAATTCAAATAATTTCTGGAGTTCAGCTTAAACTCTGTATACAGCTGAAGAAGACAATGAGATGAATGGTGAAGCTGCAGTATTTGCCTTTCTGGGCCCCGTTCCACAAAGTGATCTTAGCGCTAAGATCACCTTAAGTGTATATGTTAGCTGTGCAGTTACGGTAATCTTAGGTCTAAGATCGCTTCGTGGAACAGGGCCCTGAACCATACAAGACAATTTTGGGTATTTTTTAACATTCTGCACCTTCTTCATTGAAGTGTCCTTCCTGGACTATTTTGAAAGACTTGAAGACTGCGCCCTCCTCGTGTATGGATGTTGAGTGGGGCGGCATGGAACCCGGCGTGATCCCACCAATATCGGCGTGGTGGCCTCGACTTGCCACGAAGAACACAGCCGTCTTCACACCTTTGTGGAAAACCTGCAAGTATCATATTGAATCTACTAAACAAATATTCCACGGAAATAATGTCTCGTCTACCGTAACAAATTTCTGGTAGAACTACAAACCAAGTTTCAATGACCTAGGGCATATGCATACATGTACATGTACATCAGGGCTTCTATAATTTTTATAAAATCCACTAGCCATGGGATAAGTGATTTTTCATACATTGTATTTACTAGCCACGATTAAAACTTCATTAGCCCTACTTTAAGTTAATAAAATTTTATTAATACAGTGAAACCTGTCTAAACCAGACCTTGAACTAACCGGAATCCTGTCAAAACCGGTCAAGTTCCATGGTCTCGAATTTTTTGGCTATTTAAACCATGTATAAAAACCTGATAAAACCGGAACCGGTCAATTCCGAAAACCAGATTGATTATTCGCTCAGAAATTTTAAATCCTTAATAAATTAACCTGAACAAACCGGTGTATTGTAAATGAATGAAGAGTCAACTTTGCGTGAAAACACAACTTCCAGCTCACAAAGCCGACCGGAATTTCCACTAACCAACATCCGGTGTTACGTCACGGGACACCGCTGTCTGCGGTATCAGCCCCGAATAGCAGACAAAGTAATTAATGTTTGATTGTTTCCAATTGTACTGTCTGAAACTGTCGACTTCTTCTCACCTTCAAACACATGCCCGCTACTCGCGTCTTACGGTTTCCGCCTTTGATTTGGTCAATGCAATTTAACATTGAAATACAGGCACAGTTAAGGTAAAATGAAACTTGTGGAAACAAACAATGCATTAATAATTAGTAAATATTGCAGCACAATGTTATCATTAACTAAATAAATGATTATATAACTGTACGTTACAAAACAGGTTTATTGGATCAATCAATTCATTATCGGGTAATTCGTTGCAAATTGCACGTCAAGGGCAATAACTCTGTTTTATAAAAACGCGACCCTCTAAACACCGGATCCTGTCTAAACCGGATAAATATTAGGTCACCGACGTCATCCGGTTTAGACAGGTTTCACTGTAGTAATAATGTCAACTAGAGTGAGACAGAGTTTAAAAAAACTACGATTGGAACATGGGAGTGGGGAGTAGGGGAGGGGGGGGGCAGGATATTCATATTTACAAAATAAGACTTAAATGCAGTACTTGTTAACTTGTTGTTTTTACTGGCCGTTGGGCATGGCAGTAGTAGTTATTTACTAGCCCAACATTGAATATCACTAGCCATGGGAGTGGGGCTACCATAATCTAGAAGCCTTGTGTACATGTACATGTAGTTTGTGAGAAACTGATTTCAATGTGAAACTTTAACATTAAACTTTAACGGAAAAGTTAATGTCATCAGCGTGGATTCTGTCAGGAAAGTAATAACTATATCTTGCCTTTTTACTTCGTAAAGATGAGATGAAAAATCATCTGCTGATAAAATGTATTTAATACGATTGTCAACGAAAAAAGAAATATTTCAAAATGTATGTTACAAAGCTGATTTTTATCGTAGAACATTTGGCATAAATGCAGTTAATAAAATATCTATACCTACAAGTCATTCTATTTTTATTTTTTTTAAATAATGTCAGTTTGGTTTGACATAAGAAGAAAAGTAAAAGTGTTTCGGAAATAACAAACAAAAATGACTATATTTGTCTGCAAATGACTCAGAACTAAATAACTTTTAGTAAATTCCATAGTGTAAAAAAGAGGCGTTCCCTGTGGGATGGACTATAAGTTTGATTATAAATCATATGGATGACAATGTAAAGCATTAGATTATTAGAAAAAGCTAGATAAAGGCAAACAGAAAGAAGTGTACTACATACTGGTGTGATAACCGTCAGGTCAGGGAGGTGACTTCCTCCAGCCTGGGGGTGGTTGCTCAGTATCACATCACCATCTCGAAAATTGTTCCCAAGATGCTTCAGCTGAAAACAACAAAGGAAAGACAACGTTTAGAATAATACACCATGATAGCATATTTTAAATACAGTAAAATCACTCTAAACCACAGACACAATGGACCAAGTAACAGGTCTGGTTTTAAGAGGTGTTTAGTGTAAAGAATATTTATTCCTCTTTATTTTCTGGAGGGATTGGTCGACAGGCTACAAGCCTATATCAGGACCTCTCCCTACATTTGTTTTACAAACAAGCTGTGACAAGATGACAGACTAAGTACATATAATAATTAACAATAATGAAACATAATAGTAGGTAATTACATGTAACATAAAAGGGAGCATCAGAAAGAAAACATATGTACAGAGAAATAAAGACAGGTAGAGAAATGTAAGAGTGCTATTAAGTTTCAAACATTTAGAACTTACAATAAAGTCATGAACAGATTTTAAAATGTCTATATTTTCCTGATCAGTTGAGTGTAGATTGCCAAATAATAAAATGTTATGATTAACATGTATATATTTATGTACATGTAAGTGGGTATTTCGCTGCACCCTGAACAGAGGGCAATGACACAAGAAGTGTTCAGCATCTTCTACATGATGCCCACAAGAGGTACTGTAAATCATGAAATATTAGCGACCTTAAATTTTAGCGAATGACCCACCAGAGACATATTAGCGACATCAAACTTTAGCGAGGTCGGCAAATCAAAATACTAGTAATAATAATACTATTCTTTTAGTGAAAGACTTTTAAGATGAGCCGATGAAAAGAACACGTAAAACAACACCTACTGGTATTATATCATTATGCAACATGCACCATTTCCGATCGAGTAAAGCTACTTGTCTCCAACTTAATTTGTGTACAAACGTTGTCCGCACTATTTCCGGTTAGCTACAAACATTTAAATAAAGCTGGTTACCTACGTTGTGACTTGTGTTAAAACATAACGTTGCCATAAAAGACAAAATACTTGTAACTGTTGTTGTTTGTTTAATTTATTGTTTAAGTAATTGCAGGTTCATGATCATGTTGTTTGTTCAGTTAATCACTAATGATGCCATCGCACTGCATCCTCCAATCACATTTATCGTAACAATCGACCGACTCCGTAGAGGTTTTAATACGTTTTTTGCCGAGGCATAATTAGAGCTCAGTTATTGTTGAACTGGATTTGAAGCTTTCAACTTTAAAACCGCTACATGCCAACTGGTTACTGCAGAGTTTTGACAAACTCCGCAACAACAGAGACTGTCTGCGTAGAGGTTGGGTAAAAGCCGGAATTGTTGGTGCAGTGGATCTTATCGTTGATCATTAGTGACCAGGCCCGGGACAATGCATGAAGAAATTGATGACTTTCTGTTTACGAACTTGACGTGTTCCGATGTTACAAACTTTTTAATTGACTAAGTTTTATTATTTTTTAATTTATTTTTTTGGTATGCTGTTTGTCATTTTATGTATACAGGTATTTGTAATGCAGTAAACGTTAATCTTTTTAAAACTTGTTTTGAGTTTGTTTTAATACTATTTAGCGTCATGAAATATTAGCGTTTTGTATGTCCTCGCTAAATTCGCTAAAGGTTTATGCTCGCTAAAATTTTCTGATTTACAGTATTTGGTTTAGAGAGCTTTTGTTCTGTAGATATATGTAAGAAGGGGCCATGAAAAATGTGAAGTTTTGAAGGAATTCTGATTAACTGATTGGTTTCTCATGGGACCAAGTAAAAAGTCCATTTATAGGTCCATGGGTATTTGGTTTAGAGACTTCTGTTCCATACATACAGTTAAGAGGAAACCATGAAAAATGTCCTGTTTCAAGGTAGTCTGGTTAACTGAGGGGTTTCACTATAGAGCTACAAGTGGTCATTCACAGTTGGCAGCATTAATATACTCTGTCTTGTACACATCCACCGTGGAATCTCGGAGAATGTGCCCATGACAGTCTTGCTTGAACCTTCAGTGGATGTAAGCACGAGTCAAATGGATGATTGATTGACATTAATATATTCACACAAAAAACAAATTTCAGAAACCCACCGACCACCGCTCTTCTTACATTCAAATTAGTACTTTCCAACTCAAATTAGTGCTTAAAAAAAGATACTATTAATAATCAACAGCAAAAAGGTATTTTAATCAGCACTTTCTCCAACAAATAATACATTGCTTTTGATATATAGGTCACATACATATAGCTCTAGTTGAAACAAACAGTCACTGTGTGGCTTGACACGACGGATTACCAAAGTTCAAGCAAGTTCTCTAGCAAAAATCCTTTTCTTGCTATTTGAAAATCAAAACCATACTGGTCTGCCCAACAAATTTTTTTCGCACAGACCAGTAAATTATTTATTTAATTGTGGAAAAAAGTTCCTATGCATGTATTGCACAATGTATAATATTTAATGGTATTGAAGGGGAAATCAGTTAGTTTCCAAGAAATTATTTACTGGTTATTTGTAAACATGTTGAGATGATTTACACCATTATAGTGTGTTCACATGAGTTACAAATTTCAATTATATGTATTTACAAACTTTAATGATGGTTTGAAACCATTTTATGAAGTGCACAGGATCTTTTTCTGCAAATACATATTTTGTACACTTGCCATTTTGATAAAAGTATTAGTGGGTACTCTTAATTTAGCTTAATTTTAGGGACTATGTTTTCATTAAGCTGTGTTTGTAGTTTACCAGACACACAGTATACAGAATGCAGATACGGAATGCGGTATTTCTGTTTGACTGCTCTAGGCTATTTTCATTATCTGTTAATATTAACTATGCAGAATACGGAATGTATTATAGTAGATCATTCCAGGAAGCTATCTATACCGGACGGGAAAACTTCTGCTGCGATATGATGTAAAAATGCTTTCAATTTCTCCAAGAAACCTCTGCCGAGTATGATGTCCACATTCTTATATACAATCCACATGCCAGGTGGGATATTATGTGCGCAGAAGTGTTAGAAACATTATTACAAATTATAAGGGCAAACAGTTTTATCTAGCGAGTTCTCCGACCAGGTTTTTATAAGCCCCTTGTTTATTTCGATGTCGATGAAGAGGATGAACTCCCCTTCTTCAGTTTCTTCTTTTTACTCTTTTATATTTGGTAATAATTACATCCTGATCGATTCGGTTACGTTGATCAGGAAGAGAAATAACTGATGCCATGTTTCTCGGACTACTGTTAAATTCTCTTTGAAGACAAAAATACTGCAATGATACTGTATGCAAGTAAAATGGTGCACACAGTATTTTTACCACATTCCGCATATCGTGTATCAGGTAAATACAGCTTTTCACAAGTGAAGTGAGACATAAAAAATTATCACCTGATACTGAACAGTCTCCTGCATGGCTCCTAGGTGAACTGGAATGTGAGGAGCATTGGCTACCAGACCACCATCTGGGCCAAACAAAGCACAGGAGAAATCCAGCCTTTCCTGCAATAAAAAAAAAAAACTTTAAAAATATCAAAGTACGCAGAATGATCATTGTGAACAAGATGTTAAAACAGCATTCAATAGCCAAAAATTAATTAATCAATGTACTCTAGCGGTAATGTCAAAACAAACTTTAAGGTATTAAACATGAAATACTTAAAATATAGTTACATGGGTTTTCCCCACCAAATCATATTCTCTTTTCTATAAAAGTTGGCATAAACAGGCACAGTATGATACTATGATTTTTTTTCTTGTTTGTTAGTACAGTCACCTCCACTTATTTGCACATTGATTTATAGCATAATTCCGTTAATTGACTTTTTTTACCCAACACGGAACCATTTGCCCTTATAACACTACAAAACATCTGGTTAACTGCACAGACTACAGGCTATATATCGGTTATTTGCACATAAAAATTGTGTGTGTGTTCTAAATTAATGTCACAAATTACTGAGAAAGTCTATCAAAGTTTGGCAAAAAAACTAAAATAAATCACAGATCAATCGTCCTAGGCGGTGATGTTTTTAATAAATGTTACTGAGAAAGGGTTGTTGTTCACTTATTCATTTAGATACAGTGTACGCTATGTCTGTTAAACGCAAAAGAAACGATTTATCACTTGCTGATAAATACGAAGCTGTTAAAACTTTTAGATCAAAAAATTTCAGAAGCAGAAATAGCAAAAAAAACGAGAGGATATTCGTACACGATAGAGTGTAATAAAACGAACCCCAAACGAAAACGGCTACGATCTGGCAAAGCAGAAGATGTGGAGGAACCCTCGTCAAAATGGTTTGATAGTGCCAGGTCCCATTCTCGCAGAAAAAGCAAAGGATTTGGCAAAACATCTCCATAAAGAAGACTTCAACCCCACCAACGGATGGCTTAGTAGATGGAAAGAAAGACACAACATCGTCTACAAACGACTACATGGAGAGAAAAAAGACGCAGACCTGGTAGCAGCAAACAAGTGGACACAGACCGTTCTCCCCAATATATTAAAGACATATAACGCAGACGACATCTACAACGCTGACAAAACCAAGCATTACCTGACGGAACATTAACGGTAAAATCGGAGAAAGTGAGTGGGAGCAAAAAGGCGATAGCCTGCAACATGTTGGGAAATGACAAACGAAAACTTCTCGTCATTGGAAAGAGCAAACAGCCTAGGTGTTTCAGAGGGAAAAAGAATCTTCCAGTGAAGTATGAAAACAGCCAGAATGCCTGGATGACGTCGGCTATCTTCAACAAGTGGTTGGAGGATTTCAACAAAGATATGCACCTTCAATGACGACATGTGCTGTTACTAGTTGACAACTGTCCTGCCCATCCACCGAATGAAAACCTGGGAAACGTGAAGCTGATGTTTTTGTCACCGAGAACTACATCTGTAATCCAGCCATGTGATCAGGGGATCATCAGAAACCTAAAAGGCCACTACAGAAGTCAGGTTGTTCACAAGATAATTGACGACATCGATGCCGACGACGAACTGAGCGCGAATAATATTGCTAAAAAGTTAACTTTGTTGGATGCCATTCACATGCTGAGAAAAGCCTGGAACAACGTACAATGGTTCGTACAGGCAAGGACCCATAAAATGTAAGCACTTTTCAAGGACCTACCTTATGTTTCAAGGACCATAAATACAAACCATAACCAGCCTTTTCGAACAATGTTTTTTAATAGAAAATGTATGTTTATATGCTTGCAGTATCTGCTAGTTTGTTTTTTGTTTTTTTGCTGTTTTCGTGCGACTGGAGTGTGCTCTCGCCCATGGCGCCAATGTTAATATCCTTGCGACAACAGGAACACATGACCTTTGACACGGCCTTACTCTCTGTTCCACACATATTTACAACACCACGCTTTGTTAAAAACACACTTTCTACTAAGCATGTTTAAATTTGAACATGTGCTTGCAAAAACTTCAAAAGCTAAGTGATTCCGTGTCGTCTTGCCTGACTATTGTTTACAGTTCTCAAAACGAGGCTATTACGCTCGTCAATAATCGGTAAATCTCGGCTGAGGCATTCGGAACATAACATTTGTCCGGAATGGGCCGAGTACATTCGGGTCGCGGAACTTCACAACTGCTGGAATGAAAGTGCAAACACAGAAGTAAAAATACTAAATTTCTTTCGAGGTTGTTCCGTAATTTCTGGTTAAAATGACGCGCTAATCACAATGACATGAAATTCAAGCACTTTTCAAGGACGTTTGCAATTTTCAAGCACTTTTTCCCCAAAAAGTGAAAATAAGCACTTTTTATTTCAAATTCCTAAATTCAAGCACTTTTCAAGACTGTGCGAACCATGACGTCACATCATCTACAATAGTAAACTGTTATCGAAAAGGTGGCTTTTTTAAACCAGATGTTCAGCAACCTGAAGAAAGTGATATCTCTGACGACACCGACTTCGCTGCACCGACTGGACTACATGTAACTAACGAGGCATTTCAGCAATTCATCTCCCACAATGACACATTGGACTGCCATCAACCACAAACTGACGAAGAAATGTGTGCAGCGGTCACACAACAGGATTCAACATCAACAACGGTAAACGAATCGGATGACAGCGACGACGACGATCACGACTACCTACTACCCGTCACCAACGGTGAGGTGAAGACAATACTCAGCAGAGTGAGGCGCTTTTTAGAAGAGAACGGATGTGAGGACTTTGACAGGTTGTACCAGTTAGAGGATTTATGTGAAAGAACATCGGCAGCAAACCACCGTCAGCGGAAAATGACCAAGTTCATTAACTGGATTCCTTGACATTTCAAATGACACGGACATTGATGTAAATAAAATGTTATATTATGTTTGTTTTCTAAAATTAAATGCTATGTATTAACTTTTTAACAGAATAAATGTCTATACTGATTTTATTTATATTTGTTTTACTTAGTATTAATTGTACATCTGTAATATGGAATCCAGGATAAAACCCCACTGGAAAAAAACCCACCCAGACATAACCCCACTGGAAAAAAAACCACTCGGACATAACCCCATCAATAAATGAGAAAAATGGACAAAACCCCACTGTGACCATTTTACACATAAAACTGAAAAATATGAAATAAAGTTGAAATTTCTGTTTTGGAAGAATAAAATTATAAATAAAATTCACAAAATAGATTATGATAAAGAATAAAGTTTACATTTGTATTTTGATCAGTCAAGTGTTGCACTGATTGCATTGATCTCCATGACAAAGGATTATCTGAACTTTGTGATCAAGAGATTAAGGAGGCCAGGTTTTCTGCTAAGAGATCAAGGAAATCATGGATTTAGGGCTTCCCATTGTTGATTGGGTATGTCATAAATTCTACATCAGATGGACCCCTTATAAGGTTGAAGAATACTACGTCAGTATTGTGGGGACAAACACTTAGCGCACGATGCCAGATGTCCCCACTACAAAAAAGCAGTCTCTTACCTTAACAATAACAAAAAACCTGCTACCACAGGACCAAAACCATTCCAATCAGCCAAACCAGTTCAGGCAAAAATCACTTACGCCGATATGGCAAAAACATCAACAAACTCTAATAATAATAGCGATCAACTAAATATACTCAAAAACTTAGTCGAACAACT
>JAECMU010159408.1:1876-12212 GCA_016106625.1 Dracogyra subfuscus | reverse complement strand
GCAGTGAGTCCATTGTGACTGCTGTGAAGTGTCATGCGGCACCAGATCTTGGTGCAGTGAGTCCATTGTGACTGCTGTGAAGTGTCATGCGGCACCAGATCTTGGTTCAGTGAGTCCACTGTGACTGCTGTGAAGTGTCACGTGGCACCAGATCTTGGTTCAGTGAGTCCATTGTGACTGCTGTGAAGTGTCATGCGGCACCAGATCTTGGTTCAGTGAGTCCATTGTGACTGCTGTGAAGTGTCATGCGGCACCAGATCTTGGTTCAGTGAGTCCATTGTGTCTGCTGTGAAGTGTCATGTGGCACCAGATCTTGGTTCAGTGAGTCCACTGTGACTGCTGTGAAGTGTCACGCGGCACCAGATCTTGGTTCAGTGAGTCCATTGTGACTGCTGTGAAGTGTCATGCGGCACCAGATCTTGGGTCAGTGAGTCCATTGTGACTGCTGTGAAGTGTCATGTGGCACCAGATCTTGGTTCAGTGAGTCCATTGTGACTGCTGTTAAGTGTCATGCGGCACCAGATCTTGGTGCAGTGAGTCCATTGTGACTGCTGTGAAGTGTCATACGAAACCAGGATCTCCAACCATACTTCATCAAGATTATTTATTACACAATCCATTTGCGATGCAAGTATCATTGAATTTTTTATGATTTGAAACCCAAATAAAACAATTTTGTCACAATATTTTGAGTGCTAACACCTTGAAGGAAATAATGAAACAGAATGAAAATGTTTGATGAAATATAAAATTAGCAAGTAATTGAAAGATGAATTTACTGAATAATAAATTACATGCAAGGGGAGTTAACTCATGTATTTTTAATCTGTATTGTACCTAGCCTAAACTAAATGCAGGTGGATGGGGTCAATAAAATATGAACTAGGTCATATGTAATGAATGGTTTTCTCCAGCTGGACCAAAAGGACACTTTTAAACAAAAATGGCATTGTTCTCATTTTGGGGGTTTGGTAATTGCTCTCTCCTGCTAGGGTTGACCCTGGTTAAACATGAAGTTTCTTTTTTCGGTTCTTCATTGCTGTGAATGTATTTTAATTTTAGTGTTTTGTTTGAGCTGTTTCAATACTTCAGGTTTTTATTTAGAGTTTTCTCCTGAAGATGTTAACATGTGGTTGGTAAAACATTAAAAACTTTACCTTGGGTTTTAGACAGTCTTTATCACCTCAATAAAAATATGAGATATTGATATTACTTTTTGATGGCAGTGGTAGTGGAGTCATCTTTGGTGTTAACATTAAAGTTTTGCAGTTACATCAGTTTCGGATAGACTATAAGTTGTAGGTTAATAAACCTTGGGTGTTCCTCACAGTTTACCAAAAGCATTTATGGTAGGCAATACATTTGTATTCCAATGAATTTTTTTTATAAAAATGCATTTTGAATGCATTACAGGTGAATGTACTTACTTAAGTAAAGGTTTATATCTGCCTTGTGTAAAGCTTGTTTTGCTTTGTTTGTACCTTACCAGTGTAGCCCAGGTGTGGGTGAGGCTCTGTATTTCGATGATGGCCTGTCTCTGCCCACCTCTGATCAGGCTGAGTCCTGGGTTGAACAGGTTTCCCACTACACGGAGGTCGACAATAATCCAGGCCTGTCACAGGACTCATTTGACGGTTTTCCGTGGGTGCACTCTGTCTTAGACGGTGGAGAAGTTGAAATATTTGGTGAAGCCGGAGAGATTTCTCACCATCCTGTGCGTGGGATGTTTTCCTCGCATGTCCTCACTTCCTCTGGCATGGGGCATTGTGGGTAGTGACTTCCCAGCATAGTGTTTGATCAATGGCTCCGGCATGGATCATTGTGGGTAGATACTTCCCAGGATAGTTTTTGATCAGTGGTTGTGTATAATATGGTCCATGTTCAAAAATGCAAATGGAGGACTCGATGGGTGTGAGAATGTTAGAGACCTTCACTATCCGAAGCAAATTGTTCAGGACAACTGTTTTATTTATTTATTTATTCATTAAAGTTCAAGCATGCTATTCCAGGAACAGTCTTTCAAATTTTATGTAATAAATTATTTTTCTTTATTAGCAGCTTTGTAAAATAATAATACCCCAATCTTTGATATATTGGTTGTGAATCACTGGTTGGAATTGGAAATAACTCAATAATACAGACCACACATATCCAAGTTGAACATACACTGTACCATTGAGCTTAAGTCTTGTTCCTGTTTGCGCTGATATCACATCTAGTGTGTGTATGGGTGACCTTTCTTCCTGTGTGCAGTACTCTTGCTACAAGTAATTGCAGTGATTTGGATGTGTCATACTGTGTTAATTTACATCATATTAGGACCACCACTTGTAGTTTCATACTCTCTCCTGGATTTCTCTGTCCATTTTCAGATACACTTGTCAAATATTTATGGCAAACACAGCAGCTACAATGATTAGTATCATGGTAATATGTGACATTAATTATTTGTGAAGGTATCTTTATCTATTCACAATAAATTATTTAATTTCATTTAGTGAACACTACAAGTTAAAAACAGTATAGGGTACAATTAGAACTGCAGATGAAGGCTAATTAAAACAATTAGTGTTCTTAACTCCTCATACATGTTATTTGACACCTCCTTTTCTTTCATCTAGATTAAATGTGAGGGTCATACTTTTAATACATTTACTGTTTGGGTAGGCTAATATACTGTGTAAAGGTGTTTTATTACAAAATGTTAACACAGTTGGCAGTGAGAATTGATTTGATAGTAGGGAACCTGAAAGTGACAAAGTGCCTACCGGGGTACTTTTGTCAACCTGTTAGACGATAGAGCATGACTGTGGGTGCTACTAGGATAGCTGGTACTACAGGATGATGTGTTGGCCCCCTGTAGCTAAAGAGCTGAGTTTGGTAGTTTTAGTGAGTCTTTAGTTGTTCAGCTCCAGTGCTTGACCTGTGGGTGTAGTTGGTTTTAAGGTGGATGTACAACGTATATCATTTATAGTAGTCCTCGTCTTTGGCACTGGCCAGCATCTGCATGGGTTTTCAATAAAAGAAAACGATTTGCAAGTACAAGTAGTTGTATTTTCAGAAAGTGCATTTTGAACTGTATACATGCAGTTATTACACATATATGTGTATCTTTAAAACATGTTTTTGTGGTTATAGTACAAGGCACAAAATTATTTTATTTAAATAGTAGTAATTCAGAAAAAGAATGAACATTATTGACTCTAAAGATGTATCCTGTTCAGCTCATTAATAATATTAATGATTGCATGCTGTGATTTTGGACTTATCTCCGATACAATCAGAGATGTATATTCCTTGTAAGTCATTACTACTGTTACCATCTGTGAATTGTTCAACGTACATTTGTTTTGTTTTTTGGCACATGCTTGTGTAACCACATATGAAACTGATACTTATGTTGTGTTGTTTTTCAGAGCGCAATGACGGGTGACAGTAAAGATGCTGTGGTTCATTTAGTACAGGTAGGTTGGGATTCTTGGGTTTGTTTTCTCCAAACTCTTACAAACATCAGTCAGTAATAGTATCCTTCAGGAAGTGGTTAATTCACAGAGTAATGTCAGTAGGATTAAGTGGCTTTAAAACATGTCCTATCCAGTCTTGGTATACAGATTACAGTGGCTACGAGATATGGATTTATCCAGGTGTTAGAGTTATCAGAGATCTGCTCAGATGTCAAAGAACCTTGGTAGACTGGCTGTCTAGTGGGTACTGTATATAGTTTAAATTCATTTTCCGATTTATAATATTATTTTTAGTCTTTGCCACATGCAAATTCATGTTGCAAAGAGTAAGCCTCTTATCTCCCAATGGTGTGAGATTCTTGACTCAGTCTTCTTATTAAATTTGTACAATCTGATGCCCATTACCATTTGATTTTCAAATACAAGTAGGATACACTATAAATAAAAGAATGTGTTAAGAAATATTATATTTGTATCAGTAGAAGAAAGTAACAGTATGCAATGATAACAGTATTTTAAAAATATAAATTGTCTTGGAAGTGATACATTCAGATCATGTTGCATGTTGGTAAACCTTTGTCATCAGTTGTGTAAAAGTCTTTATTTTTAAATTGTAGTTGTGAAAAAACTTCAATAAACGTATTTATAACTTAAAAAAACAAAAAAAACACTAATTTTATTTTTGCTATTTGATTTATTTCTGTTTAAGAATACTTTAAAAAGTTTAATACATGTATTAAAGACTTCTACAAACTTAGTTGTAACTTGTTTATTTGTCGTAGTTATTTTTTATTTCATTACAACAGTCTATGTTTAATATTGTTTAATATTATTTTTATTACTTTGATAGTCTTGTGGCTTGCAGTTAAAAAATCATGCAACATCAATTAAAGAAATCACTTATTAAAGAAAAAAATATTAAACAAAATATGTTGATGGCACATAATTGTAGTTTTACAGAAGTTGGGATTTGGAGATTTTATTTTTTATTTTTTAATAAAATATTAAAACAATGTTGGTGAATATTTCGTAAACATGAATTAATATTTAAACCTGGTGATAGTTTCACCCCTGACCCATGCCAAGCCTGAAGACTAATATGTTTGAATGTTATGTTGCATTTGCTTTAGTATGTTTATGTATTGTTTTCTTATGTTATAACATATAATTGCCTTTTATGCATATTTGGTATTGTTTTTGTTTTATAATTTGAGTTGCTCTTATGGTACCGGTAGTTATTTTGTCATATGTTGCATAATTTATTTTATTTTTTGTAAGCTAGCTGACAAAACGTGAATTAATTTTTAACCTATGCTTATCAAAACTGACCAAAATATTGGAATGTTTTCAATGTTTCTTAAACATTGTACTATTACTATTATACATATTTTAGTTTGGTTGAAATTTTTATTTAAAAAAAACTATATAGCTCTATCAACATACTTTATCTAAAAGTATATTTCATATGTCAGTACACACCTTTTACAGTCACTGACTTAATGATGCAGAATATGTTTTGTTTCTAGTCCGTTGTTCGATACCTACGTGTATAGTAGATGTCAACTTAAATTCCTCCATGTGTATTTTTCTTAATAACTCTAGGATATAAATAATAACAATAATACAGCTTAACAACATGCACATGTACATGTTTAGATATGTATGTAAGTGTATTTCGATTTGTCATTAAATATGTTGGGTAAAAAGAGAAATGAATCTAAAAGAAAACCAAATACTAAACTGTATGTGGGTGATACAACATTGAACCAGCAATGGTAGGCTGTTAAACAAGGTTTCATTTAGTGTAAGTTCATGTCCTGTGTAAAAATTAGTTTACAATACACATAAACTTGGCATGAGATGGTAGTAACTTTATACCCTGTTTATTAGCCAGTAGCCATGTTTTAAACAATGTGGACAAGTGGAAGTAGTGTAAGAGATGGACACTGACACATACATGTTCAATCACATGATTGTCTTTGATGTCACAGATAGAGTTGTGGTGCGACATAGCACTTCAATAGAAACCAAGATATTTTAAACAGATGGTTAATGAAATTATACTACAGTTCTTGCATTTAGTTTAGCAATAAAACAAACATACAATAGTGACATTGGTAAGATTTATTATCGTAGTCAGAGGATATTCATGAGAATAACTTCATTTGGAGTTTTATGGTCCAATAACATTTTAGTTATTCTCGGCAATCAAGCTATTTCATTTTATTAAAAACTTTCTTTTTCAATAATATAAAATGTTAATTTTATTTTAATAAATTTAATGTTACTGAATAAAAAAAAGTTAAATTTAAATTATGAATTCAATAGTGAAAAAAGATGCAGAATGACACATATTTATTTCTAAATTCAACATTTTGGTCAGTTTTCTCCTCCCTGTTTTTATTTTATTTTAAACATCTTTTCACTGCTTTTTAAGGACAAAAAAGGAGGTGAACAGGTAATTGTTGTTGTTTTGATTTCCTTTCACTGTGTGTGGTTATTGGGCCACCCTTAAAACACCCACTTTGCTGTAACTAGGTTACCATTTCACAACCAACTGCGGGCATTTCTTTTATTTTTAATCATGTCCTTTTTTTCCTATATTTAAAAACAAAATGAGGAAAAAACAATATAGTAATTAAAAAGGGAAAATATTTAGTGAAAGAAAGTTATGGCTGTTAAAAATGAAAAATAATATGAAGCCTGAATGATTTGACATCGTGTTACAGCAAATGTTTTTTAAGGCTGGCCTTGGTTTACTGTTAGCTGTTCATGTACATTGTATGTCTGTTACACATGTTCGTATTGTATGTGGTGTTGGCTAAAATCTACCAATCACACTTTGTCATTATCCATACATGTACTTAAACATGTTCCTCTATGTTAACTAGATGGAAACTCAAAATGGAACATGGAATATAGTATTTGTTGGTTAGATTATTGTTTTTAAAGATAATTATATACATTACTGCATAAATATCTAACTTCTGGCTGTTAATCATAGTAAAGAGTTGTTAAACAATAATTAACAGGTTTCTTCATGTTTAACTTGGCTCAGTACTATACAATACAAGCAGCTACACTCACTATATGCCCATAGATAAATTACAACAAGTGATCATTGTTTTCTTTCTGTTTGTTTAAAAAGTGCATTCTCAAATTTACAAGTGTCATATTTTGTTATTTTTGCATGTATTTGTGATATATAACTATCAGTTAATTGACCCTCTATTTAATGTTGCATAATTAACTCAAGAATATCCAAAATTGTAAAGTGCGGTCACTTATTTAAACACTAATTTCGCTAAGAATCTTTGAGGAAAATATTAACTACTAGTATATAGAAACTCTTCATGACATGTTTGTTAACAGCAGCCATGCTGTTCTCTGTCAGTATGGAGGTTTGTTCAGATTCTGATTGTGTGGTCACACATTAACCTGTCGGTCACCATTATTGGATTTTACAGTAATATAAATTGTTAATTAGTAATAAATGAAATTATTTAGATGCAATTGTTTTGTGGATATGTAGTTTTAGATTTAATCTAGGCATTCCACAAGAAATGTTTACATTTTTTTATTTTCGTCAGTGGATAACTTTGAACCTGTTTCATGTTAATCATTGTGTATTTCTGAAAACTGGCTAAAACGGAAAGCTGTTAATTAAGTGCTGTGCTATGTACAACTTAATTGTCTTCTGCAGACATGCCTGTGGGTATTACGTTTCCAGTTGTAAACAATCACTGACAATATGTCTACAGACCAGGACTAATATGATCAAGCTGTTATGCTGATTGTTTTAAATGAAAGCAAAATATAAATTAGTCCAGGATTATCATTATAGAACCTACATGTAGTTAAATTTTAAATATTTTATATAAAAAAGAGATCCTTTTGTTAAGTCCTATTTAGCTGTACTTAATGCATAAGAAAAAACATTGTTTCTGCTTGTAAAAGTGTTTTAAAAAACCCACAAAAAAACCCACCACTTTTAATTTAAGAATTTCAATTGTCACACCTTTTTAATATTCTTTAGCTGAAGCAGCCTCTCATAGAGGGATTCTTAGTGTTCATAGTTGTGGCATTTTATAAACCTAACTATACACAAGGGTATTCATTGTGGGTTTTTTATTTCATAAACATTTCTGTTTTTCTTATTACTTTGCATGATGTTTTGTTCAATTGGATGGATCACTTGGGCAGGGATGAGGCAAGCTCAGTTATGAAAGTTAATTAGTTGTTGTTTATTGGCTAGACGGGTCATCCTAAATGGCCTTTGATGGTTCAAATGGATTGTGATGACTGGGTCACATGGGAAGTGTTGTGACCAAAAGATTGTTTTAATATCTCATGATGCTCTTTGTTTGTTTATAGATGTGAGATTCTTTTGTTTACATATCACCTCTTTTTGTTTTAAATGTGTTTGTACACTGCACTTTTTAAAGACTTTTTATATCTAAATACACACAATACATTGTTGTTACACCATTCAGTACCCACATGGTGTATGTCTTTCAGCCAGTAATACCACAAACATGTACATGCTACATCTTCCAAATCCTCAGAAGTGTTTTGAGTCCAATTTAGTGTTTATTTTATATTGTTATTCACTGTTATCTTCTTTTTTCTTGGTAAGATGAATTGTGTAATTCACTCTTTATTTTTTTCTTATTTTTTTGTGGGGTGGGGAGGGGTTAGGAGCTTAGCTTAGTAGCTGGTTTAACGTGTCCATATACCACTAGGGGTTCAAACACTCCTTTCCTGAGTCCAGCCTCCGATAGGATCAGGGGTCTGACTTGGGACAGGGATGGAGTGAGGAGGGTAGGTGTTATGAATTTTGGTGTCTTTTGTTTTGTTTGTTTGTTAGGGGGGTTTAGAGGGTGACATTCCCCACCTCCACACACACACACACAATTGGTGCACTAAACTGGACTTTATCTTCATCCGGCTATCTATGTATGGATTTCTCAGTCCAACCATATCAGCAAATGTTTACTTCAGTTTAAATTTTTATAGAATAATAGATCTGAATTATGTAATACCATATTAAAATACAGTTCTGGTATTAATTCCATAAATCTAGTTTGTACATATGTTACAGTGTATTTGTAAACCTGAACGTTTCATTGAATTGTTTTGCCAGATATCATTAAGCTGTTCAATCAAGTTAGTAAATTACTAAGTTAAAGTAACTGGTTTGGGTTTTTTTTGTGGGTTTTTTTTTGGGAGGGGTGGGAGGGGAGTAAAATTATGTTACATTTTGTTGAACTTCTTGGGTGAAATATATTTGGTCTTATTGTAGTTATCTGACTTGTCACCCTATTTGATAGATTATACAATATATTATACAAGAGCACATTTGTATGTGACCCATGAATTGAATAAATTTCCATTTACTGGAATACCGTCATGTGTTTAGTGGTTACTAAGCCCCAGTTTACTGGAATACCGTCATGTGTTTAGTGGTTACTAATCCCCAGTTTACTGGAATATCGTCATGTGTTTAGTGGTTACTAAGCCCCAGTGTACTGGAATACCGTCATGTGTTTAGTGGTTAGTAATCCCAGTTTACTGGAATACCATTGTGTGTTTAGTGGTTGCTAAACCCCAGTTTGTTGGAATATTGTCTTGATAGCCAGGGCCCGTATTTTCAAAGCAATCATAGCACTATATGATGGTTTTATGATTTCATAGCTTTGAAAATCTCCAGCCAGAATATTAGCAAGACTTACAAAAGGATGTAAAACAAAATTAACTTTATTTGATTACTGTGTCATGATTTTTGGATGGAATGTTAGTGAGAATTACTAGTAGTTTAAGTAATGTGTATGGTAGTAAGTGACCACTGGCCAGTCCAGCATGTGTGGTCAGCATGTCTGTCCCACAACGTCTGCATGTCGCAGTATGAGGACATGAACGGGCGTCAGTCACTTGTCTTGTGTTCCATATGTAGTTAGAAATAAATGTCTTGTCTGTCCACTGGTCTCTTTAAGGGTATTGTCTTTCTATCCACTCAGTTGCCGGGTACAGCCATTTTGTTTTTTAAATCTTGTTTAGCGATATTTGTAGTCAAGTAAAAAATGATTTGCAACTACTGTTTAATGTTTTATAATTGTGTAGTGATTTTGGGTCAAGAGCGTAAAGGTAGAATTCCAAAATATCTATATTAATTGTGATTTGGGCAGAATGTTAATTATTTGTTTATACTTCAATACTCTATTATGGCAGTGTATAATTTCATACTTTAATAGACATGCTGTTATTTGATACATCATCTAACCTGATTAATGCATATATTATACAAGTATGATAGTAAATCATTCTATTATATATACTGAATAAAGCATGTATCATTTTGTTGTTGGAAAATTAGTTAACAAACAATGCAGTCATTAATTTGACTGCTATTACTACAAGATTGTAACAGCATTGCAACAATGATAATGTGCATTTTGCATGTAAAGTATATTCTCAGTAACACAGCTATGTTAACCCAAACAGCATGCATATGTTCATTATTCAAAACATGGTCTTTTATCAGTAACAATGTCTACATGGTACATGTTTATTAAAACATAATTAATAATTGTTATTATATAACATTAAAAAGTTACATCCAGTTACAATAATAAAATAAAATGCTATGAATTTCCAAATATACTTTTGATTAAAGTTTAGTAATAATGTTATTTAACATATTTAATATTCACTTTTAGTTATAAACCCAACTATGGATTGTAGTTCAACAGTTTTGCGTCATGTCATGTCATGTCATGT
This sequence comes from Dracogyra subfuscus, assembly GCA_016106625.1. Taxonomy (NCBI): domain Eukaryota; kingdom Metazoa; phylum Mollusca; class Gastropoda; order Neomphalida; family Peltospiridae; genus Dracogyra; species Dracogyra subfuscus. Next base: position 1,971 of record JAECMU010159408.1, on the reverse strand, counting down.
CATAGGGTTTAACGTGCACATTCAGAGCAAGCTGTTGTAGCGCACGCCTGTCATGGGCACAAGAGCTTGCGCAGCATGCTCTTCCCTCCAAGACA
>JAECMU010159327.1:1742-14326 GCA_016106625.1 Dracogyra subfuscus | reverse complement strand
ACTGTAAACTATCGAAGTTGACTGAACTTAAAAAGAAAATCAATGAATGGAAGACTTAGCACACAAAACATTGCAGGTGATATATTTTGTTTGTCCAAGAACACTCACTCCAAAGAGATGTTCATTTCAGGCCTGTTTTTGATGTCCTTGTCATGATATGCAGCTCTCACTTCAAACAAAAGAGGTATTCATGGAAATTCTGCAATAAAAAATATATAATATGTCTTTATGGTAGAATACGTGTCTATAAAAGCAATGGGCAATTCCTATCATTTTTTGTTACATTTTTATTGTATATGTATTAAAGGCTCAGACCCTAGTTTCAACCTGTAAAAAGTGACATGTATTTGGATAAAGTTAGAAGAGAGTGAAACAATACTGTAAAGTTGAAACAGTGAACTAACTACCTTTAAAAATAAGACTAAAACTCAGCTACATGACTGTTACTTCTCAGATGCACATGTGGTATTAGAAAAACCAGGATGACCAAAAACATTTTGGTTGTATGGAAGTTGATAATCTAAACAATTAAAAAGTTGCTGGGGCGTATTAAATATCCTGTCATTCATACATTTGAAGCATTCAGGTTTAAATTTCAGTTACCAGTGGTAAATCCATGATAACTTGCCTCAGAAATAAAATCACTTGTTTATTTCCTCATTGTTGCATAAATAAGATAATATCCACTCACTGCATTCTATTAAGTTATGGTTCTGTGTGCATTTTAACTTCTAGCTGTGGTTCAAGGTGTGTAGCAGCTGCTCCATGCACTTAGACTTCCACTGTTTGTCTTACACATGTTTCTTGATCTTTGCTGGAAATAGTAATTTTACTTATCTGTGATATTCATAAAGATGTATGAATAACCAGATATCTGTGAAATTTGGATTCCATCAAAAGTTAAATATATGTAATGACCATAATGCACAGACATTGAAAGCAGGGAGGTGGAGGGCAAGGAACATGTGTATATAGCCAGGAAGGAAATAATGTTTTATTTAACGACACACTGCATTTATAGGCATCAAACACATATTCTTTCTGAATTTACTAGCAAGGGATGTTTTACTGGTGGGTGCAGCAAGTACAGGCTGTCCAGCACACTTAAAAAATAGCAGGATTAAAGTAGGAAAATAGGAGAGTTTTTCGTTTAATAAATAGTTGAAATTGGGAATTTTTCACCATGGCCAGTGGATTAAAAAAAATTCTGAAACCCCTGTAGAAGAAAAAAGTAGGACTGAAACAGCATGTAGTAACATTATTCATGAGCAAATGACTCTTGTGAAATTCAGAAAATGATGTTGAGAACAGTTTAAAAGAAATTAGGAGGTGCTCAGTTTGTACCTTCTGTTTATTCTAAATAGTCTTATTTTTCTAACTTTTTGGACTACAGCGGTCATACAGTATTGTTACTGGGATTGAAAACCTTTTGGCAGCCTTACAGATGTCTTATGCGATTGTGTATTACAGCAGAATATGGCATAGAAAGATTTTCTTGGTTGTATTGATGGTATCTAGATTTCTCAGTGCAAGAAGTAGTCTAAAAAGGAAAAGGAACCCTTTCCTTCATAAAACAAATATTGCATGGCAGACGTTAATAAGAAATGGTCTAAACAGGCTTCCATATTTTTCTAAAATAATCAGATTTATTTCCCTTTACAGTGAATGACGTATTCAGTATAGGTATAAACAAAGCAGATGGCACATTGAGTGCAGATATAACCGATGTAGTAAAGTGCTATGTTTGTATTTGCATGATGGTATGTACCCAAAACTTGGACAGTGATTCATTACCATTATTTTTCAATAAATTAATTGCCATACTTACACCAGGAAGTGTTCGAAAACATGATGTTCTAATTTATATGACGGTACGATAACATTTTCAGTCATTGATAATCAGAAAAACCGTTGTATAATAGAATGTTTCTTTTATAAATATACTTATTTTACCAGTGAGCATGTTGTATAATAAAAATAATAATAATAAATATATTTTTTTTAAAAGGAAAACTAATTGGGGCAATACAAAATTGGTACGAAATTAACGGACAGTTAGGCCTACACCAGTACATAGTGCTTTATAGTAGCATTTTATATTCTAAAATCTCAATTGTGTGACGGTGACCGCTTTTATATATGCATATTCAATATCAATTGTTGTAGCGGTCTTCTTTGTGGCATTTTTTTTCTTTCTTCTTTTTCGCTCAGGCGTTCCTATTTGAACAGGTCACCCACGCTTTCTTGGCACTCTAGATTGGTCGGCCATTAATACTAATCGCGTAACCGGTGGATGCTTGTCACGTGATTGAAAAATAATATGTCACACCTCTGCGATCAAAATAGCCGTTATTTTTCTCCGAATTATGGTCCATACACATAATTCAATAATTTTTATAAAATATTAATAATAAGTTTGATATGGTGGTTATGTAGATGGTTCAATAAAGTACTTTTAGGGACAAATCAGATGTATATATTTTTAGATAATACTTTGTTGGGTCATTAATTAGGTCACCATCCGTGAGTATTTTGTGAGTATTTTCTCCACCTGCAGCTGTATAATGACATAGAGATAACAATCATGAATAATGGCATGTACTGACTAACTGTATTCCTTATTTTTTAATAAAGTTTGTAATGTTTAATGTTGTTTTTGTGTCAGATGATTTGCAATGCTTACATGAAGCATAAATAGTAAAATCTAACTTGTTATTGGGAGTAAAATGTCTCCAGTGAAATAGATTTAAACCATATAGCCTATAGTTAACAATTGTATGATAAAGTTAACCTTTTTGAGAGAAATTAACATTTTATTTCCTCCCTTGGATTTAAAGGGTTGAATGGTTGAAATTCATGGCATAAATTATATGACTTGTTTTGGAAAAATTAGTTTTCTGATACCTTTTATTTAAAACAAATCTGTAATTTCACTTTGTATATTTTTAGTCCCTATAAGTTTTATCTGTCTTCTGTGTCTACGTCTGTCCGTCCGTCTGTCCCACAGTTTTCCGGATATTTTTTTCTCAATCCCTTGCGATATTACTTTGAAATTTTGTGTATAGTTTTATAATATTCTATTACAAAAGAAGTTTTAACTTGCATGGAGATTTACCCATTTTAGAATGTTCTTTTTATATTATTATAGGCTTATCAGTCACTGAGACACATTGTCAATCTCTCTAAACTGGAAGTTCCACAGGAAATCATCGATACTATTACTGCAATTAAAGAAAATGATGAGGCTATTCGTAAATTTGGAATCCATCATGCTGTTGAACTGTCAAAAGCACTTTTGAACAGTGGTCAGGTGGATGGCTTTCATTTCTATACTCTGAATCGGGAAGTTGCAACAATTGAAATTTTAAGACAACTTGGTTTTTGGAATGAGGAGGTTCAAAAAGCATTACCATGGAAACTGACTGCCAACCATGCCAGATGCAAAGAGGAAATCCGTCCAATATTCTGGCGGTGTAGACCCAATAGTTATGTGCATCGCACCTCAAACTGGGATGAGTTTCCAAATGGCAGATGGGGCAATTCCTCTGCAGCATCATTTGGAGATTTAAAGAGTCACCATCTCTTTTACTTGAAAAGCTGTTCTACCCTGGAGGAACTGCTACACATGTGGGGGGAGGAACTGACGTGTGAGCAGGATGTCTGGGACGTCTTCTTGTGCTACATCACTGGAGAAAAGAACTCTCAGGGATACAAGGTACACAGTTAGTCAAATTCTTTATTTGCATGACATTGTTGTTTTTTTCACATCTGAAATAAATTTGTAGTGGATCCATTCGACTGATTGAGGTTTTGCTTATTCCAGCCAATGCACCACAGCTAGTCTGTGGGAAAGTGTGTATAAAAGTCCCTTGCTACATTAGGAAAAATATAGGGCATTTTCTCTGACTACCAGTCACAATTACCAGATATTTGACATTTAAAAGCCCATGATTAATTAATCAATGTGTTCTAGTGGTGTTGTTAAACAAAACTAACTTTTAACTGGAATGAATTTGCAAAAATAAATTGTAGGCATAGGTATATAGGTCTTGAATATTATTAGATGGATGTATTATGTAAAAACAAAACAATATCAAAAAGAAAACCCCAAGAAAAAGACAGAAGCAATTCATTTGCATTTTTAAAAATAAGAATGGATCTTTTTCATGCCAAGGTGGGATGTAGCCCAGTGGTAAAGTGTTCGCTTAATGTGCAGTCAGTCTGGGATTGATCCTGTTGGTGGGCTATTTCTCGTTCTAGTCGGTGCACCATGATTGGCATAACAAAGGCTATGGTATGTACTACCTTGTCTGTGGGATGGTATATATAAAAGATATCTTGCTGCAAATCGAAAAGAGTAGCCCATGAAGTGGCAACAGGGTTTCCTCTCAATATCGGTGTGGTCTTTAGCCATATGTCTGATGCCGTAAGTAAAATGTGTTGAGTGCATTGTGCAATAAAACATTTCCTTCCTGCCTTTTTCATGCTAGTAAACTTTAACTAGGAATACAATTCATTATACGTTTTAGTGAATACTGGTCTTCTTTCATTGTTACAGCATCTGCGGATTACAAATTTGTGCAAGTTTTGGAGATTGCTATACCTACTTAAAACATCCAGTCACTAATAATTTCTCAAATTGATCAACAACTGTCACTAAACTTGGAATTTTTTTAAATATATTTTGTTATTTACTGAGCCTGTTTAATCCAATTTAAACCAGGTAACAAAAGTACCTTGGGATGACTCGGAACTGTGTCCAGAAACGACATTGATTGCCTCAGAGTTGGCAAAGATTAACAAGCGAGGAGTTCTGACAATCAACTCACAGCCGAACATCAATGCTGCGTCCTCATCGGACCCAAAAGTTGGCTGGGGATCACCAAACGGTTACATTTTCCAGAAGGTTTGTAATCATTTGATTTTTAGTTGCCAACTCTGTATAAAATATGGATCTCATAGATACATGATAATTCTGAAATAAAAAACCTATCATTCATCAACATAGAAGGGGCAGTATTTAGCTCAGTTGATCAAGGGCTCGCTGAGGTGCTTGTACTGAAAGATCAAATTACGTAGGTTTATCCATTCAACTGCTTGGGTTTGTTCTTGTTCCAACCAGTGCACCAGTGTGGTTTCCTGTCTGTGGGAAAGTCCATATAAAAGATCCCTTGCTGCTAATGAGTGCCTTAGCTGAAACAGGTGGAGATAACTCTTATTCCAGATAGCGCTTACGATCGACAGGGTCCCAGAAACCTGGTTTGTCTCTGATTGGCTTCAGTTTCTAAGCAACCAACAGTGACTTGAACTTGCGTGTCAGTTTGTTTTGTCTGAATGTGTTTTGTTGCATTTTTCTAATGACTTGTCTAATTGGGAAAAGTACATACAAAAATTTTGGGTGGCAAAGTTGACTTTTTATGTGGCAAAGTGTACCCATGCACTCGTTTTTATACAGTGTCAACACGAACGCATTGAGTATTATACAAAATAAATATTTATTACCTTTATTGTTAATGTGTTTTCCACCATACCTAAGCATATAAAATACGTTGACGATACATATGTACATATATATTTTATTGATTATTATCCACAATATACATATATTTTCTTTATTATTACTGACTACCCACCCCCGTCATATCTCAGTACACATGTAGACAAACGTCAGCTGGTAACAACAGGTAACCATTCACTGCAGCGTACACTATAGACCGTCCTGTGCATAACCGTGCTGTGTAGGAATGTCCTATTAGAGCCGTCATCATTATATAAATGTTTTAAATACTCGCACATGTTATATTTATATTATTCTTTTTTTTTTTAGTATACAAAATGTACAGAACCGGTAAGATATTGGTCCCTTGTTGATCAAAGAATGACAAAGTAATGAAAAAATACAGCTATTGTCCGAGTTTGTTGGACCTGGACGAGTGACGCGCCACCTGTTTTATTATCTCCCCTGTTCTGAGTTAAGCCGCCCATTGAAAAATGTAGTGCATTTCCTCTATCTTGTTAGAATTACCAGAAATGTTTGACATCCAATAACCGATGAATAATTAAATCAGTATGCTAAACAGTAATGTTAAACAAAACAAACTTTAAGTTTTATCAAGATATGAGAAACAAATCTCAAATAGGATGCCTTGTATTTAATTTACCTGTCATAAATATTATATAGTAACCATTGGTTTTGAACTGTGTTCACTTTTATATTCAAATGAAATGTTTGTCTGACTTTCTTCAGGCATACCTGGAGTTTTTCACATCTAAGGAGAATGTGGACGCACTGAAGAAAATCTTGCCAGACTATCCGTTAGTCAATTATCATATAACAAATCACAATGTAAGTTAATTTTAAATATTTTATTTTAATTTGCAAATCTTGACATTGACTCTCTCTTTTTTTGCAGTTAAAAGCCACCACAAATGATTTGTACTGAGTGAAAGTGTTAGGGTTTTTAATTTATTTTTTTAAATTTTTGTTTGGGTGGGTGGGTGGTGGGGTATTGTTTGTACATTACAACAGTATAATTAAACATGATACATTAAAAAGAATTATGTAATATATGGAGTTAACAGTGAAGAGTAAAGAAAGAAAAATTAGGTACAAGGGGAAAAAAAGAATGAATGTTAAGATGAGATTTTAAAATAGAAAGTAGTAAATTTTGTCTTGTAAAATGTAACTACTTTTGAACAATATATTGCTTTCTTGTTTCCAGGAATATTAACAGAGGTATCGTATTCTTCATGAATATTTTTTGTAAAGTGTATTTTTTCAATTTTAAAATTCCAAACAATACTGTATGTTTATCAAATTTTATATAATTATGTTCACCTTGGTCCTGGTACCACAGTTAAATTTCTTTCCATATAACTAAAGACTTCAGAACAGTCACAGAACAAACGTTCCAATGTTTCTGGCTGTATATGGCAAGTCTCACAAATATTTGATTCTATATATAGTCAAGGAAAAAGGATCCTGTGCATCACTAAAATCTTGGTGATACTTAAATAAATAAAAACCTTTTGTTTGCAATGCATGTATTATTTACAGGTATCTGTTAATAATAGGGTGGATCAGTCGTGCATATGCAGTTGACAAAATACCTTTGGAAAAGGGAATGGTTACACAATCATTTTCTAAAGGTTTCATCACTAGACTTAAAGAAAATGCAATTCTGTATACATTTGGTGCTCAGGACCTATTACCCTTAGTATATTTTATTTTATAAAAAAGGTGTTGATTATTTGATGTAAGATTCTATATTGAAACCAGAGTCAAGTTAGGTCTTATGTACATAGATATGGTAAATTATAGTTAGTTTTCCACTCTTGCGCTCATAGTATTGTTATGGTAGAAATAACCTTCAAGCATGAACCAACGAACAATCACACCAAATGATATATTGTAGTTAGAGGTGAATTCTGCTGGTATAGCTGATACAATTCGAACATTTAGTCAAATAAAGTCTTCTCTTCTTTTTTTTACCATGCAGACTCTCCATAATAACTCGCTGTCTTTCTTTAAAAAAAAAATGGGTGATGTCATTGTCTTTTTAATGATATATGATGTCATTAACACCTGCCTCAATATTTTATGCACATACATAATACGATTTGTAAACATTCTCTGTTCCAGAATTCTATATAGCTAATAATAATAATTTTGTGAAATATCCGTCACTATGAACAACAAACTTTTACCATGAAAAAATACAAATGTGCCTTATCCTCTTCACCCATTCACTCCGCCTAATATACATACCTATCACTCACACACACTGAACAAGCTGAGAACAAACAACTAGCAATATGTCACTCTCTGACGTATCACTAGGTGACGTAAGTCCGTTGTTCATGTGACTACTATAATAATAATAATAATAATAATATTAATACTCTTTGTACTACAATGTTATACAGTTAACAATTCAGAATGTTTTAAATAATAACAATTAACACACAACTACAATGTTGTACAGTTAAAACAACCTAGAATGTTCTAGTAACAATTAACACAAAGCACAACCAATCAACCAAACATACATAATTATGTATACATATAACAGTATGTACATGGTTTGCGTGCATCATGGAAAACTTGGAAATTCATGGAATCTGAAGTTTAAAAATCCAGGTCTGAAAAACTTATTATTTTCAATAAACATTCACCATTATAGTGTGACATAATAAATTTAAAATTGCTATTTAAAGTAGAAATGTCAGAAAAGGAGTTTAATTTATCAAATAATTGTTGCCTTTCAACATATTAAATATGACAGTCTAAAATAAAATGTTTTTAATCTTCTACGGCTTTGTTCAATTAATTTTTTAAGGTATACAGAATTTCCCAGTTTCAATGTGAAGGTTAATAAATATGTATTTCATTCAAATTTTATAAGAAACACTGTAGTGAGCTCCGTAGTCTAGTGGATAAGCTGCTGGACAATCAAGCTGACGACGGTGGTTCAAATCCCGTCAAAGCTGGCTCACACGTTCATTCATCTTTCTCATCTATCACTCTCTGCCTATCATTCTCATTATCTTAATATAAAAAAAAAAAATCTCCAATTTCTCCCACGATTTCTATCTGTTTCGACCCTTTCTGTCAGTTTCCTCCGACTCTTGTCTTCTGAGACTGAGCTGTCCACACCATTGCCTACCTGTCTCAACTTCCTCCACGGGTGCAGTCTCTGTGTATTTCCCTGCACCCACCTGGCATCCTCATCCTCTGCCACTAATAAAACTGGTCTGACCCACGGCACTAACTAACGACCGCCGGTAGTAGGGGTGCATAGTAGGTAGTTACAAGTGCTTCTTAACAATGCCAGAGGTAACTACTGAACACTCTCCGAAGTGGTCAGACTAAGCCCACAGCTGAAAGCTGATGGGGAATGGCAGGTGTGTGGCACAGACAGCCACAAGAGAGAAGCACCTGTCGCGGTTGGAGAGACAAGGACTGGGATGTGGAGGTGGACAGCGAAAGAAGTTGAAAGATAGGGGGAGTTGCCAGATAGGGAAGAAATGAGATGGAATTTCAAAGGAGAGAAAAGAAAGGGGGCAGTGGGATTAAAAAACCCAAAACAACACTGTAATATTTTTAGATTATAAAAAAAATTTCCGATTTAAGTGTTTAACCTTCATCTGAATACTAAGTGTGATGCACGGTCGATCTGGTATCGATCCCCGTCGTTGGGCCAGTTGGGCTATTTCTTGTTCCAGCCAGTGCACCACGACTGGTATATCAAAGGCCGTGGCATGTGTTATTCTGTCTAATATAAAAGATCCCTTGCTGCTAATTGAAAGAAGTGGCGCCAGCAGGTTTCCTTCTCAATATCTGTGGTCTTTAACTATGTCTGATGCCACATAACCATAAATAAAATGTGTTAATTATGTCATGACTATTTTATGTTAATTGTATACTAATGACTATTTCAGGGTGAGGAGGATTATACCAACTGCCATCTGTATGAGCCCGTGGCTGTCACCTGGGGGGTGTTCCCTGGCAAAGAGATTGTGCAGCCAACCGTGGTGGACCCCATAGCATTTGTCACATGGAAAGTAAGTTGAAAAGCGGGCAGCATAGCCCAGTGGTACAGTGCCCGCCTGATGCACGGTCGGTCTAGGATCGATCCCGTCAGCTAACCACTGGGGTTTTTCTCGACATAATCATATGTCCAACACCGATATAACCGTACTTATAATGTGTTGAGTGCGTCGTTAAACAAATAATAATAATAATAATAAGTAAGTTGAAAAGGACAGGAATATTTGTATCTTACTTAGTTATTCTAACAGGCCACTTTTAACCAAACAGCAGTACCTGTATAGATTCATAAAGCCTTGTTTGCAACTTTGGGGAAAAAACCCTTTAAAAAATAATATTTAGGGCTGTATTAAAATACTTGCAAAAAAAATCCATTAATGTTTCAAATTTTAAACAAGTTCATATTTGCTGTTGAATATAAAATGATTTCTAAATGGCAGAGTTGCACAAATGACGTGACGAAGTATACACTGACAGGGCTTTAGATTGCATTAAAGTCGAGGCGATAAACGTTGTGCCCAAAATACAGATGCCCAAAATAATAATGCCCAAATTAAGTATAAACATACGGACCTCAAAATATCTCACCTCAAAACCACTGAAATATTAAAGCGGCACTGTCTGGAATATTTTTATTATTTAAGCATATAGAACAGAAACTCCCATTACATTTGGTGCATATATAGCGCCACATTCGTCTTTCGTTACGCTACGCTGGCTTATCCAGGTCAAACACATAGTCATTATTTTGAAAATGGAACACTTTTGTCGGGCTCGTACCGCTTTCGGTTTTCATTGGCTTATCACAAGTGTGGAACTCTCCAACAAAAGATCACGTGAGATTTCGCAATTTTTGAACAAATTTAACTGTCTTGATTGAGGGGTCGTCTCATAACTCCAAAACATATTTATATCCATAGTGGTCCGTGGGTGGGGAATTTGCCTTGAAATTTTGACAGTGGCCAGCTGTTGGCATACGTGTTAATAATTATATAATGCTCTTGGGGTAGAGGAAGAGGGTACTGTCTTCGATTTACGTAACATTTTTCAAGACTATATGTTATTTTTATTCATTACTTAGACCTAAAAGGTGGGGGGTGGGGGGAAATGTATGGTCAGTTTAGGATCGATCCGCATCAACGGGTATATAAAAGTCCATTGTATGTGATATCCTGTCTGTGGGATGGTACATATAAAAGAAAAAACCTAAAAACAAACCCAACAACAAATGTAGTGGGTTTCCAAGGCATGTGTGCAGGGATTTCAGCGGGGTTGGGGTTATAGACTGTTGAGCGAAGTTTATATGGGGCCATGATCCCCAGAAAATACATTTCAATTTTGTTTAAGCTTGGGCAAGTAATGGTTTTTACCTCCATTACCCCTTCCCCAACACATGCACCCAATTCCTCTCTTAGATTATATGTAAAAATTACCAAATGTTTGACATCCAACATCAGATGGAAGGAAGGATAGGATATGTTTTATTTAACAACGCACTCAACACATTTTATTTACGGTTGTATGGCGTCGGATGATTATTAAACCAATATGCTCTAACTTTGATGTCTTTAACCTCCTCCCCACCCCCCAACTTTACCCTTTCCAAACGAAATAATATTTATTTGAATTGGTCGATTTTAACACGTAAAATTAAGAAGTGTCTACTTTAGTATATTTTATTAAACAATATATATATGATTAATGTGTTTCTAGTATACAAACTAAACTTTGAAAGTTCTACTAACACTTTATAAAATATTAATTCTGAAATAGGAAGTTACGTTGTCATGATCAAACCGGTTTTAACGAAAGACTCTAGTACCGTATCATCAAACGAACGTTCTTCGTACAGTGCAATATTTCTCTTTTACTTTTTTGAGACGACCCTACAATTTGAAATCGACAACTGCACGTGCTAACTGAAACTGACAACCGGCTGTAGTTTGAACTTTGCTGAGCTATGGCGGCAATGACTACAAATCGAGCGTATACATTTTACGATATCCGTTCATAGTGAACACGCACAAGTTTTTTAAAGGTGCATTTGAGCTTGTATTTCATATTTCTACATGTTATAATATGATATCCAGACATAGCAGCTTTAAGTTTATTTTCATTAAAACGGCTAGAAATGCATTTCTGAATATTAACAACTCTCCAGTAGCTGTTATAATGATAGTATTGACCTAAAATTACCTTCCTGTACTTAGAAAAAAAAGGTCGCTGTTGTGCCCAAATTAGTGAGATCTAAATCCCTGACACTGAAGGACTGCAGAAAGTACTTGCTCGCTCACCAAATGAGAGTAAAAATTCTAACTGACGAATTTAAAAAATGCAACAACCAGTCCATCTATCTTATAAAAATAAAAATAAAAAAGTGTTTTTTGTTTGTTTTTTGCATTGAATCCGCAAGTACACATCAGTCATGCAGGAATTTTGAACCATTCAAACAAACATTTTTAAAATGACGTCAATACACATAATAATACATGCACCTCATTGCCAATAAACAATTTTAAAAATTGCGACCTGCGCAAGCGCGACATTCTGAAAATGGGTTATAGCAAAAACGGAACAATGCCAAAACAGCACAAAATTAAAATGAAGCCAAATTGGACAAAATGGAACCTAGCATTGATTGAAACCGTACCCCACAGTCTATATTGCCAAATAAAATGGTTCCGTTTTGATTGTGTTTTCGATTTACCCTAATTCCTAGGAAACAGGGTGTGTCATAAACAAAATATGTTAAAAGTATATTGTTGGTGGGTTTTGAATAGATTCTTCTATTAAATACTTACAGGATGTCACTTGAATTTTGTAAAGCTATATGAAAGAAATGTGAATAATGTAGTCTTGGTCTTGTATTGACTTGTTAATCAAGGTTTGGGGTTTGATTTCGTTAGTTTGCTGATAACTTGGCAAGTGTCCTTTTGTCATTAAATCTATATATGTATATACATACAGTGGCATAGGAAGGTGCCAAAAAGTGGTGGGAGGCACATACACACACATGCTGCTACTGGATCAAGAA
>JAECMU010159256.1:0-11200 GCA_016106625.1 Dracogyra subfuscus | reverse complement strand
GGGCGTGGCTACCAAAAAGGACACAAGATGGCTGCGCCCAGTTAATAGCAAAAATCGTGTTTTATTATTAATTGTAAAATAACGCGTTTTTCAATTGTTAAGGTGTCAGTGTGTGTTGGTGGTCCAGGTATGTATCTTTCCAACACATAAGGCTCTTTCTGGAGTTTACCCCTCCTTTAAAAAAGCGTTTTTGAGCTCTAATTCATAAATAAATATACAATTTTCGTATTGTTATCGCAAAACTAAAAGTAATTTGTATTTACTGCACTTCAACAAATGATTTAACGAATATGTTTATTGAAATTCTACTCTGAAATACTCGAGTCGAGTCGAGCTTATGTCACGTGACCTAAAAAAAGAGCTATATTTTTGGTCAGTGACCACAAATATAGAAATGTATCTAGTCATCATATCTTGCCACTATTTATAGTGATTGCAGGATAAAAAACAATCCCTTACTACTAATGGAAAAATGTAGATGGTTTCTAAGACTATATGTTAATATTACCAAAAGTTTGACATCCAATAGCTGACGGTTAATCTATGTTCTAGTGGTGTCGTTAAACAAATTAAACTTTAACATTAACTTAAAAACATTTCAGAGAAAATTCGCATCATTTTTTTTCATTAGTAGCAAATAACATTCAGAAATAAGCTTAAAGCGTATGTAAATAAACACTAAGTTCACAAATAATAGTTACTTACTGATATTAGCTGTTCACAACAAATTGTTGAGTTGAAGCAAAGAGATCGAATACTGTTTTAAAATGAGCGAGTTGTTTTTAGACTGGTGTCGTCTTTGAGAGTGACTCTGGTCGGTATATCGGGGTAACTTAAACACGCTGTTGGTAACAGTTACCCATGACGATACGTAAACAGATCGTCGCATTAGTGGCACTGTGTCATGTGACATGACTATTCTTTTAAACTGTATGTACTGTATTATGTGTTCACTGTAACACGTTGTTATTATACCAAGCTGAAAGCCTATCATGGCTGATGTGTAGACACGTTGATTCTCAGGCTAGAACTCGCCAGTATATGCCATGGAACACCACCACTCTACCCGTATGATACAGCAGTTTTTCAACTGGTTTTGACTGCCTGCATACTTAAAGGGTGCGGTGTACCAATTCATGTATAGTTTTTTGTATGAAGTATTAGAAAACACTTGTAGGCAAATAATAAATACATTTCAATAACGAATTGTTTGTAGAACTGAACAAAACAAAATAAAGAAAACACTTTTGTTTGTTTTTTAAATTAAACACAATATAAAATAAAGAAGAAATGGTAGACTAGATATACATGTAGCAATGATAGAGTAATTTAACACGATATACAATAAGTGAAGAAATGGTAGACTGAAAGAAAAAAAGAAAAAACTTATCGCGATATACCACATTAGTAATGACATCATACTGATCACTATGGTTCAGTAATAATTGTTCAACATACAATGTCGTGTATGTGCCTTTGAACTTAGGTGCCAAAAATATATGACATACTACAATGATATACCGGTAGAGATTTTGACAATTATTATAAATCGATTTGAAATACATGTGCTAGTAAACCAAGTTTAAAACGTATGTCCCAAATGTCCGATTGTCACTCTGTAGACAGTGATGTTTGGTTGGACCTGTTCTCAAGTAATTCATTCCATCATAAGTGGTTAGCCCAAGAAGGCCTACTCTGCTGTTCTAGAGCTAGATGTAGATGGATATTTGGACAGTTACAGCTGCTCTTTCAGTCAGAGATAACAAATACACAAAATGTCTGCCTACCACCAGGTAGGCAAAGATTCCCGCTCTAATACCACAATGATCCTATGTTTGACGTTAAATACCATTACATTGATAAAGTTGGCGATCACAAATATGTCACATATTACTCACTAATGCACTAATGTTTCTAAACAGGAACATACAATAAATTCACTAATCCAGATAATGAGGGGTGGGATGTAGCACAACGATAAAACGTTCGCTTGATGTGCGGTCACTTTAGGATCGATCACCGTCAGTGGACCCATTGGGCTATTTTTTGTTCCGGCCAGTGCTCCACAACTGGTGTAACAAAGAACGTGGTATGTACTGGCCTGTCGGTGGAATGGTGTATATAAAAGATACCTTGCTGCTAATTGAAAAGAATAGTCCATGAAGTGGCGACAGCGGGTTTCCTCTCTCAATACCTGTGTGGTCCTTAACCAGAAGTCTGATGCCATATAACCGTAAATAAAATGAGTTGAGTGTATCGTTTAAATAAAACATTTCCTTCCTTCCAGATAATGACGGGAATTAACACACTACATGATTTATTCAGACATGTATAGGTTTATGGAGTTTGTTTATTCTTAAAAGTAAATTGATGTTAAGACAATTTAACTTGAACTAACTTGAACAATAATACATTGTAGCAAACTGAAAACATAAAGGGAGCTGTTTGCCTGGGTTATCAAATGAAATAAACGTAGCTAGATATAAAAGTTACTGGTAGTTAATAGCTACTGGTATAATTAAAATGGTGATAATTCAAGTTCAAGTTCTTCATTTGCATTAAGTTTTAAAAACAACTGATCAGAATAGAATACATTCGTTTAAACGTTGTCATTTTCATTATTTTTCCAGTTCAACTGAAATGATAACTACAGAATTCATTCATCTGTTATGTTTATTTCAGTTACATTACAAGGTCTTAAATGACAACAAGGCTCTACAATTATGTTCTACCTATAAGTATTAGCTATTCTCTAAATGAGATGTTTAGTCCTGCTTAATGCTTACAAAACTTTTGAATGTAAAGTGAATCAACTAGCTATTACTACCTACGTTAATATGTGAACATTTGAACAGTGTTGCCGTGACATAGCGTTTATGATAAAAACTAGATTAAACAATAATATTTTAGTAATAAGAAATAGTGTTTTACATAACGCTGTTCAGTACACGCATCTTCCACATGTAACGCTACAAAACATACGCCCACCCAATTCCTCCAGTGTTATATAATATTTGAATGGCCCTTGATGTCTACGCCGGGCCGTAGCGCAGTGGTAAAACACCCGGTCGGACGCGTGGTAGGTCTAGGATCGATCCCAGTTGGTAGGTCCATTGGACTATTTCTCATTTACGTATGTGCACCACAACTGGTATAGAAAAGGTCGTGGTATGTGCTACTAATGAGAAAATGTAGTGGGTTTCCTCTCTAAGACTATATATCAAAATGACCAAAGGTTTGACATTCAGTAGCCGATGTTTTTGTTCTGCTCTATATAAAGATAAACAAATATAACCTGTGGACACAAGTTGTCGAATTTAACTCGTTAGTATTATAAAACAGGAGGGGTGGGGCGGTGTTGGGTGTGTGTGTTTGTAGTAAAGTCTTTAGCTACATCATATATATTGTAATGGGCCATACTAATGTGTCCATTAATTATTATGAGTATTTATAGTAATGTACGAAATCACGTGATTAACACGTTGATAGCAAACAGCTGATTTTGACACTTCAGATGATCATTTTTACACCTAGCATTGCCCGGTCTATCGTATGTAAGTGCATCAAAATACATTGCATATACATCATTGTACTTTTTCTTCTCATTTTCAATATGGCGACTGGCCAAAGGTACACGACGCTGCGTCCATGGGTCAGACGTCATGAACTACGCCCCACTGCATTGGAAATGTACGTAAGATATGTGTTAACATTTTGATAGCTAGCCTTGCCCGGACCGTGAAAATGCATATCATATATACATGATTATGCATTTTCGTTTAATTTTCATTATAGCTGTGGAAAACCGACGCCGTGTCCATGGGTCAGTCGGTCTGGACGACCCCCCCCCCCCCCCCACACACACACACACCCTTCCACCATATTATTAAAAGTGCACTTTGAACATGTGTGAATATATTGGCACATGGTCTTGTCCGGACCATGGGGAATAAGTGCATCAAAATAAATAGCATATACATCATTATACGTGTTCTGCTAATTTTCATTATGTCGACAGGCCATAGACGAACGGCGTCGTGTCAATGGGTTAGACGGCATGGATCACCATTCCATTCCATTATAACTACAGATTGAGCATGTGTGAACATGTTGACACCTAGTTTTGCCAGGTCCATTGTGTATAAGTGCAAGAAAATGCATTGCATATACATTATTGTGTTTTTTCTTTAGAATTTCAATATGGCGACATGTCTTTTAGACATGATATCGTTTCGGTTAATAAGACGTCATAGACCACCATCACGTTGCATTAGAAATATATTAAGAACAAGCGTAAACAATTTGACACCTAGCCTTGCCCTGTCCATGGAGTATAAGTGCAGGTAAATGAATGTCATATAAATGTTAAAAAATGGCCATGGATAAATGATGTCGTGTCGAAGAATCAGACAGTATGGGCCACCACACCATTGCATTAGAAATGTACTTAGAGTATGTGCGAGCATTTTGACACCTAGTCTTGTCCGGTCCAGTGGGTATAAGTGCATCAAAATACATTGCATATACATCGTTATGCTCTCTTTTGTTTTCTTCTTCTTCATCTTTGTGTTCTCTTTCTATAATATTCGTTATGGTGACAGGCCATGGATAAACGATATCATTTCGATGGGTCAGTCTGCATGGACCACTACCCATTACATTAAAAATGCAGCCAGCGCTCATGTGAACCTTGTGTTACCTAGCCTTGTTCGTACTCTTAACCAAAAAAAAATAAAAAAAATCCTCCCCAATATACATTTAGGCAAGGCGCAATACTGCGAGTGAAACACTCGCCTATGCGAGTGAAATTCTGTTATGGCGATTTAAATTTGCAAAACACTAGCCTTTTGGCGAGTAGATTATTTTTCGTAATGAAGCTGTTACTGGAACATTTATTTCACTAATCAGTCAGACGATACATATATTGATGATCGATACTGTAAACATACACTTCCGCATTTTACCTGTTTGCGGATACCACACTTGGAGCTCTCAAGCCGACATGACGATCGAAATGTTCGGAAAGCCTCATGATACATCGGTGTTTTCCGATTGTAAATGAGTTTTCACAAAGCCTTGGCAGCCAATTTGTTTGCACCTAAAGTTAAGCTAAATGTTCCAAGGCGGGAATATGCTAAATATTTTTTTTTTTTAATTTTCGAGAATGTTGTTGGTAACGATAGCATATCGTCAATAAAAATAAATAAAATACGTCCTACTTTCGGTAACTGTAGCCGTCGGTATACTTGTCGGAATCGCGTAACCCATTAAAAAACGGTTTACAAAGGAAAGTAAAACAAAATAATTGACGATTTGTTTCTGGACTCTTGGAAACGGATTTTTTTTAGGAGTTATGTCGACTGGAAACCTACGACTATAACAACGTATTTCCAGAGAAATTGCATTACGCCTGTAAGTAAACGTGTTTTAGACGATGAATCTGGTGGTGAAACAGAAGCGATTTAAAAAAATAATAATAATAAGACGAGGAAGTTCAACCAGAGCGTTCATTTCGAGAATCCTGGTGAGGCCTATTAGGTTTTGAATTTCTAAGATACAATAAAAATAGGAATCACATGTATTGTGAATACTGTCGTAAAGTGGGTACAAGTGCATCTAAGGTCGACGACAGTCACTTTTCGCACCCTTGTTTTGGGTTCATACACAATAAATATAGCATATGTAACTGTAATTTCACTTGAAATCCAAATTAGCTATATTACAATGCTTCGCCAAATTAAAATAAAAACTGGTCTACTAACCTTGACCCCTGTCAAATTTCTATAACAAGTGAACAACGTTGTTTACAGGTTGGTATATTTTGTTATTTTTCATAATTTTGGACAAAATATAAATTTTAAGTTTCAAAAGATGAAAGAAATAAAAAGTACCTTTTGTCAAATATATCATATCAAAAAATTAACGTTGGATATGTTTTATTTACTGTGTACGAAGCCAAAACAAGGGTGTGAAAAATGACTGTCGTCGACCTTAGTTCATCAAGATTAACTTTGTTTACTATCAAAGTTAATCTTGATGAACTACAGTGCATCTTGAACATACCCTTGAGAAAAATAAACAACACAGGATGAGGTTGGTGTTTAAAGTTCTTTAATTATGTTATTATAATTATCAATACTAAAACATGTACTTCATATAATGTTGCCTGGCGAGTAATAATCTCTCGTTGGCTAGTATATTTTTTCATTCACTAGCCAGTTGGCGAGTACATATAAAGTGCTGCTTTGCGCCCTGTTAGGACAACCAATTTGAAATGTTGACACGTAGATGTGTCTTGTTGTAATGTGTCGTATGAAATATATAACGTATGTAATATTCTTTACTTGTTTCAGATGATCATTTTAGCAAGTGGTGATCGTTGTATCAATGCAGCTTGAAGAATATTAATGATGGACTGGTGTGACGATTTCTACATAATATATGTTTTGCAACCGTTTTTCGTATGGACACCCATGTTGAGGAATGTCGTGATGTATTTGCCAATTGATTAATTCCATATGCTACAGATGATTTCAAAAGTACTTTATAGCTGTGGAATTGTTGAGTTGGTCCTTCTGATCTACCAGAATCATCGACTACTATCTGCATGATGAACTGATGGAATATTTGAAATATTAATCACACACTGTTTAGTGGTATTCACAGTGTACGAGATCGTTTGTCACGTGTAAAGTATTGTTATTAAAATACACGTTTAATGATCAATAAACAACCATGAAAGAAATGTAGAAGGAAACATATATCTGTGTTTCGTTATGTAT
Organism: Dracogyra subfuscus; assembly: GCA_016106625.1. NCBI lineage: Eukaryota > Metazoa > Mollusca > Gastropoda > Neomphalida > Peltospiridae > Dracogyra > Dracogyra subfuscus. Next base: position 4,418 of record JAECMU010159256.1, on the reverse strand, counting down.
TTGATATTAGAGCATTGTTGAATCTCATTTTTCACAAAACTAAAAAAATATTTCTCACACATATGAAGACTCCGTCCGCATTTGTCATAGAATTCGAACGCATTTTTCACATTTTCGTGAATTATGCGTTCACTGTGTTTTTACCATGTACCATAAAAACACATTTTTCACTTCCTGTAAGATACACAAGAAAGATGACATGTAGCGAAAACGCATTTTTTACATTAATCTCAGTTAAAGATATATTATCACACCCTCACCTCGGCTATATTCGTGCTTATATCTAATCTAAGGTTCAAGAACGCTCTCCATGGGACTAAAGCCAGCTGCTTAGTCTGGTGGTAACATTACTGTTAGTAGATTAGAGGAAACCCGCTACCGCCACATAGGCTACTTTTTCAGTCTGGTAGTAACATTATTGTTAGTAGGTTAGAGAAAACCCGCTACCGTCACATAGGTTACTTTTTTCAGTCTGGTGGTAACATTATTGTTAGTAGGTTAGAGGAAACCCGCCACCGCCACATAGGTTACTTTTTTCAGTCTGGTGGTAACATTATTGTCAGTAGGTTAGAGGAAACCCGCTACCGCCACATAGGTTACTTTTTTTCTTTTCTTAATACGGCTGGACGTAACCCATAGTAAAGCGCTCGATCGTGAGCCTATTGCGTTATGTGTCGTTCCGGTTAGTGAAGATGGTATATATATCAAAGGCCGTGGTATGGGCATTTTCAATTTAAATAATTTATTCGACCTTATCACCAAGAAGAACATTTTGAAAATGAAGCAGTTTCAAAATAGGATAATGAAGTTTGTTTTGTGTATCGACATCACTAGAGCACATTGATTAATTAATCATCGTCCTTTGGATGTAAAACATTTTGTAATTTTGACTCAAAGTCATCAGAGGAAACCAGCTACATGTTTCCTAATGCAGTAAAGGATCTTTTATATGTACTTTCCTACAGACAGGGAAGAACACACCATGGCCTTTGATACACCAGTCGTAGTGCACTGGCTGGAACGAGATATAGCCCAATGAGCCCACCGATGGGAATCGATCCCAGACTCACCGGACATCAAGCGAGATCTTTACCACCGGGCTACGTCCCTCCCCCAATAGGTTGACGGATGAAATCGCTGTTGATTGATTTCTTATTTTCAATATGTTTCTTTGTTTTTGTTTGTGTGTTTGTATTTGTTGTGTTGTTGTTGGTTTTTTATTATTATTATTATTATTATTATTATTATTATTCTTATTATTATTATTATTTTTTTTTTATTAATCTTTTTATTATTATTATTTATTTTTTTTGGAGGGGGGGGGGATTTTTAATTACTTGATTATAAAGTAGTCAATTTTTCAAATGATAAGCGCTTCACAGATGAAGGAACCAATATTCGGCACCTCTTTTGATCAGTGATCGTTTGTCGGCGTATCAAAGACTTGTGCCTTCTTATGTGAGCTAAAACAGGATAAATATTACTACGTTAAAATAACAGAATTACACAAGTTTGTCAGTTTTGTGTAACGACACCACTGGAGTACATTGATTTATTAATAATCAGCTATTTGATGTCAAACATTTGATAATTTTGTCTTAGTCTTAGAGAGGAAACCCGCTAAATTTGTCCATTAGTAGCAAGGGATCTTTTATATGCACCATCCCACAGGCAGCAAACGAGCGCCTTATCACTTGGCTAGGCCTCCCACTCCCCACCCGCACCCCTCACCCCCTCCGAATTACAGTGCATACGATAGGCGTAGGAAGAACAGGGGAGGGGACAGGGAGATCTCTTTTCACCCATCCACCTAGTTTTATATGTCTAAAAAGTTAAAATCATGTTAAAATTTATAATAATAATAATATTAATAATAATAATAATAATAATAACGACAACAATAAAACAAATCTGAAACTAAAATAAAATGTTTATCATAAGATAACGAGGAGTTCAGCAGTGCATGTTCAAGCCATATATAATAAAAACGTGGTGGTTCAGAGGCAAGTTTAAAGGTAACGCCCCATCCATATATTATAGTACACAGTATAACTACACCACACTGGTTTACAGGCACACAGTTATAAAACTAAACATTTAAAGTTTATGAAATTCTACAGATCCATCATCTAGTGTATGTGATATGGAACGTGATATCCCGTTAAAGGTCGACATTCGGAGATCAGCTAAATATTCAGATTGGACCCACAATTCTGAAACTAAACATAGAATGTTTATTACATGATAGAGATGAGTTCAGTAGTGCACATTTAATCCACATATAACAAACACAGGGTGCCTCAGGGGCAAGTTCCCATGTAACGCCCCATCTATGTATATGGTACTCAGTTTAAAATCAATGTACACACAATTCTTAAACTGAATGTATGTTTATAATATGAGAAACACGTGTTCAGTAGGGATCCGGGTCGTTTCGCCCTTATTTTATGACGTCATATTATTGTATTATTATTAATATTATTTGCTTGTTTAAAGTTACTACTAGAGATCATTGATTTTATATTAATTCTCTAAACATCATCTACTGCGCCGAATCAACGGACATGCAAATCGTTTTCAGATTATGGACTGCTTTATTGGTGATAGACACATTTTATTAAGTATTTCACAGTGTTCACATTCATATGTTACAAATTGTAGATATTCCCTACATGAACATGAGGGCGAAACGACCCGGTATGGGGGCGAAACGACGCGGGACGAAACGACACGGGGCGATCAGGAATAGGGGCGAAACGACCTGATACCGTAGCATGCTGTTTGACTGTGATTATTTTATGGCAGACAGCTATGAAGTGGCAACTATTTTGACTGAAGTGACAAGGCAGAGCATATAATTTGTAAACATGTGTAACTTGTTGACATTGAAGACTTGTTTGTGGTAATTCCGGCCCATGCAAAAGTAGTGGGTTTTTTTGTTTGTGTAAAGTGGGTGTACTCCGGCCAGGTTTAGAGGGTGTGTTTATTTAAACCAATATCCTGTGAAAAAGAGCTGGGCCCGTTCCACGAAGCGATTTTGGCCGTAAGATCAACTTAAGTGCATAAGGTAGCTATGCACCTAAGGTAATCTTAGGGCTAAGATCGATTCGTGTAATGGGAATCTAGACAACAGGGATTGTCCTTTTCGGGGTATTTGTCCTCCAGACAGGCAAACATCCACACAAAAATCCACGGGCCTGCTGATATTAATAAACATGTTATAGCCACTAAGGCTATATAGAAACATATAGCAAAATTAATTGTGGTCTGTGGCCATATCAAACACAGAGTGGCTAAGGAGCAACTTCCCATTTAACGCCCTATCCATATAGGTACACAGTATAAAATCAATCAAAACAAAATTCTGAAAGTAAACAGAACGTTTATGATAAAATGTTTAGTATACTGTGTTTACACGCATGTATCAAGCATACACTACACACATACGTATATACCACATACAAGCATACACTGAGTATACGAGTACAGGCATGAGTATACGAGTACAGGCATACACTGAGTATACGAGTACAGGCATACACTGAGTATACGAGTACAGGCATACACTGAGTATATCAAGTACAGGCATACACTGAGTATATCAAGTACAGGCATACACTGAGTATATCAAGTAAACATGTATGGAGTATGCTCTACGTACATCAAGTAAACACTGTGCAAATACGGGACACACTGCGTGTGTAAGATATACATGAAATACACATAGCACACGTTACGCACATGGATAAAGGTTATACCACATGTATTACGTATTCACTAAGTAGGTCAAGTGTGCACAACTTAAATGAAGGATAACTTATGCACATCATGCACTGTACTGTACTTACATTAAGTATACACTGTATATCAAGCCTTCACTAAGAACACCAAGTATATACACTACGTGCGCAATGTATAGCTGAAGTGCGTATAGTGTTTACTTCAAAAATAGTGTTAAATTACTGTATATTGATAGTGTATATAGTGTACGTTAGTAGTTTGTACTTGATGTACGTAGTGTATACATGACGTGTTTAGTGTGCATTTGATATACGATGTATATAATTAATTTCAATACACGATGTGTATTTGATATATATACAGTGTCTACATAATTTACGCTGCGTATGCTTTGTCTAAAACATATTTTCGATCCTGCCTTGTGCAGAGATACGATTTTGATCACGGAATATGTTTTTGTGAAATGATTTAGTATGTCTACAGTTTATGTACGACAGTCAAATGGAACACTGAAATAGACAGAGGATGAGAGCCAAACAAAGGAAGACAGAAAAAGACAGGAAGAGAGAGTCAGAAACAAAACGAGAAGACACTTTTTTTTTTCGTTTAACGACGCACTCAACACATTACAATTACGGTTATATCGGCGTCGGACAGATGGTTATGTCGAGAAAAAA
>JAECMU010159229.1:214-11532 GCA_016106625.1 Dracogyra subfuscus | reverse complement strand
GTAGAAAAGAAGGAAACAATCTCCCACTTTTGACACGATTTGTAAAGCAAAATGAACTGAAAGAAAAAACTGCGTTCCGGAGTTGACCAGCAATAAAAATACGCAAGACACATCAAAAGTTGAGATCAATCTGTGCCGAGAACATTCAAAATTTGGAATGCAATCCACCCTGATTGGTTTTTAATATAGATGTAACAAGAATTTACTGAAAGTCACGTGATAGTTTAGTTCACTTTAACACCACCATGGGATATTTTAGTTATTTTGTTCCGGAGTTGCAAAACATTTCCAACTTCTTGTTACACAGTAAAAACATTTTCTAGAAATGTTATTACTAACATCTTAATCATGCTATTATTATTATCTGAACTTCATGATTGAATGATCATATACACCCCAAAATAAAGTAAAATTCCGTAGTAGTTTAAAAAAATTCATGGTCAGAAATCACCTGACCGTGATTTGTTACAGGCGTATTTTTGGAATTTAGGCTGGCAAAAACATCAAAACATCTGTGAAATGGCTCACGAATGCGACCATTTTATGGACAGACGCAGGGAAGAATATAATGATTCTAATAAATAAGTTTTTTTCATATTATTTTTTATTCTTCCTTTGCATATAGTCTTATACGCGTAGTTAGCAGGTATTGTGAGAATGACCCATATATCCTACACAAATCTTGAAGTAACAATCTGAGTACATGTAGTATGATAATGAAGTTTGAATAATCATGTGCATGATCAAGAGTATATAAAATAAAACCCACTTCAAACAGCCAACTGGAACAACACAACTGTAATGCATGCATGGTCAGGGCCGTATTTCTGCACAATGCTGAGTCAAACATTGGGCATTTGGCAAATTAGTGGTTGATTCCATAATTATCTATCCAGTGTTTCGTCTATAGGCTGAAAGCCATTCTCAAGGAGATCCTTTACTGGAGATTTCACCCCTCTTGGACTGCCATTCCCAGACTTCGTTTACTAAATCAATCTAAAATGTATCTGGTATTTAAACATAATTAGTAGTTATTCATCACTGCATAAATAATTTATGTGTGCAGCTCTAAATAAATAAATGTACATATGGTTGTTAATTATCTAATAGCAAGAACATAAATGAGAAACCTTTAAATATATCATACACCAAAGTCAATTTTTGGGGGTCAGTTTCATTAAGCCAGAAAAATATGCTGTACATAAACCAAACTTATAAATGTCATGATATTTGAACAATCGATTACAACTTTCAATTTATTTCCAAACTATTTCTAGTAATGTGATGTTCAATTATGTCATTATTATTATATTAACTATAATTATCCCAAAAAGTTAAGATGTTGAAATATATGTAAAATTTTCAGGAGTTGAGTCTGTTTTCATGTGCACATAACAAAATCATATCAGTATTAAAGGTAAACATGGTGCATGTGAAGAGTTCAGGTGCAAAACACGATATAAACCATTTTCTTTCTAGTTTTTAGTCAAAGCCATTATTGTATGTCAGTAAGGGCTAATCGTAGGCCCTCTGCAAAACGTGATTGATCCTTATAAAATTGCATTGTGTAAATCCTGGGTGTTTTTTTTTACTGAAAATGAAAAATGGATATTATGCGTTTTGCGCCTGAACTCTTCATGTATATATATACACAAAAAAAAGGTATCTATACATAGTTTTAACCACTCAAATTCCCAACAATAATATAGCAGAAAAACATGCAAAGCAGTATATAGGCATTAAATACATTAACATAACTAATGTGTAAACAATACATATTACAACAATTTCTCTATTATACATTATGAAACTTTATTTAATAACACAAGTTGACATTTGCAATATTGCTTCTGGGAAAGAAAAAAATTCTTTTAAAAAAAAAAAAGCCAGTGCAAGAAAGCTTACATTGCACCTGTCCAAAAAATGTCCACTAATAAAAGATATTAAGAAGGCATCACTGAATACTTAAAAATCTTATGCAAAGACTTGCTCTTTTTCTTTTCTTTTTTTATTGTTTTGAAGTATCTCAACAGTTTACCAAGAACAAATAAACTTTAAACATCAACTATAGTTTTCATACTTAAAAATACTCGTTCCAAAATAAAAAAAAGTTATTTGACTATATAATAAAATTACTGACTGCAAACAAAATTGTATTAAGATGTCAGGAGCAGACCCAGGAAATGTTTTAGGGCAAAATGGCACATGGACCAACTCATGAAAAGGGCACTTCAATAAAAGTTTAGCATTTGTAAAATAAAACTTGATTTTTTTTTCAGGCAGGGGATAACAGATCCAAGAATATATTAGATCAAGTAAATAACATTTAAAATCTAAAGCTACCAAACAAAATGTAATTTTTGTTGCTTACAGCCAGTTGAAAGTGTTTAATTTATTTAAAACTGATAAAAAATATATTATTCATGTTTCTATATACCAATATGAAATGTTTTCTGAAAGAGGTGGTGTGTATTCTAAGAGAAAATTATAAAAAAAATTGCATGTGATCTTTAAAATCTTCTAGTATTCTCAAACATGTTAATATTATAAATATGTACAGCACTTAAACAGGATAACAACATTATATTAAACATTCAAATATTAGCTAAAACACTAATCTATAAGTTACAAACAATTAAACTTCATACATTTATTAACTGTTCATTTTCCCAAATGCATATAATGAAAGCATCATGCAATAACATGTATTAAAGTTATTAGAAAATATAAAACATCACTCTAGTAGGAAAATGCCTATGCATAAAACATAAATTTGTCAATAATAATTGGTCTAGATTTGATAAATTAAAATCATTTAGCACAAACATGCCATTTCAATGAATATTTTATAAAACATACATTAGAGACAAATATAATGTATTATATATGTGTATGTTATTTCAAACTACCATATATCATACACAATTATATATTAACATGCCAGAGCCTTAATAACTCATAATGTTTCAACCATTCCACTCAATTTTTAAATAAAAATAAGGCTGCCATTTTATAGTGACGAACCTATATACGGTAATATGAAATTCAGATTATTTGATGTTACATATATCTCACTGCTAAAGTTAAAACATCTGAAGTCACACATTCTATCCATCACCATTGACAGAATATTTGTTTTATATACATGACTAATTATCTAAGCAAGATCATTTCATGTTTATAGCCACATAAAAAAAACCCACCAAACATATTTTTTTTATTTTTTTTTTAACGACGCACTCAACACATTATAATTATGGTTATATCGGCGTCAGACATATGGTTATGTCGAGAAAAAACCCAGTGGTTAGCTGACGGAGATCGATCCTAGACCGACCGCGCATCAGGTGGGCACTGTACCACTGGGCTATATATGCTGCCCGCTAACAAACATATGGTCCAGAATTACAATATTATTAATTGAAACCTAAATATACACCAAACCAGTCACTAAGTATATACAAGATTAAGCACACATCTCTTGAAATAAAATAATATACAACTTTATTATGACAAGTATTACTAATACTACTATTAATATGAATGTATTTTAAAGATTAAAAAAATAATATTAATAAAAAAATCCACAAATGTGAATGACAAAACCAATTACTATGATCAGACTCGTATCTCTATAGAAAGCAGTCTAAGTCTATTGGTTGATTGTGTCCATCAATTACTGTAGTGTGCCAAGGACAGTACATTCTGATGCCTTAAAACTATTTCGCCAATGCTACTATGAGGTGATCACTCTGTGTATTTGTCATCAAAACCATCATGTGATCACTGCTGCAAGTCATATTAATATTACAACATGTCATTCTCTCTCACAAATATGCATCTAGCTTAGCACATGCTTGCAACATGTACATGTAAGTTTTGAAAATAACAACTGGTATCTGCATGAAAATAATATAAATTTCATGACTCAAGGGTCAGGCATGAATGATGCACAATTTATACACACACATCCCCCCCCACGATTTACAATATATACACACTCGGACACACACCAGTTTACAATATGTTTACCTACACAAATTACTTTCAGGCAATTGATTCAACAGGTATGCTTACACTAATCTTTGTATTCTGTTGGAGGAAAAACTGTCTGAAAACAAATTGCTCTTATTTCTGAGAGGATATCATACATTATAGATTGTTTCTAAAAGCGTTATGCTTGAAATAAAAATACAGGTATAACATATCTACAGTTTTAATATACATGAATTTGAAAATATTCAAAATGTACTAAAATCACAAATCACCTCATATTTATGGATCAGTTATAAATAGAATACTGAAGAGATTAATGGATTACTAGATACATGTAAACAGACTAGCTGTCATTGTTAAAATGCTTTTGACTGTCAGTAACAAAGCCTTTTTAACACCTAAATTACATACATTGTATTATATTTAAAAAAAATTGTTTAAAGTATCAGTGTCTGTATATTGTATTGGGAGGTAAAATCTATTTTGGGCATCAAGATGACAATAAAGTCATGATATTCTAAACCAAACGAGTTGACTTAATAAGTAGTTTTAGTTGTTAAAAGAGTTCCATCAGTCAGAAGCATATTACAGTCTCTTAAAAATATATTTACTGAGTAGATTTATTCTAATACATTTCAGTGAATAATTCATTTGAATTTTAAAATTTACTTCAAGTAATAAAGTCGGTACTTCAAAACTTAAAATGAACTGATAGTAATAAGAGAATGCTATTCTGCAATTGTTCTTGTATAAATAACACAAGCGCCTAACATTCTATTATTTCCTCTGCAAAAGCACAGGAATTGTGGTATGAATTAAACTAAATTACTAGAATTCAGTCATTGTTAAAACTGAAGATCATTACATTCTGTGTAAACACACAAACACAAAAGTGTATGATTTTATGAGTGACTATGAAGTCTGCAGAGACAATTAAAGCACTAATACAAATGTACATCTACTAGTTAACAACATTATTTTCAAATAAATCACAAGAATGTTCATTAAGGTCATTATATTTTGTATAAGCACACAATACCAATGTAAGATTTTCCATGAAGTTTACAAAGACCACCAATACAAACAAACTAGTTAACAACATTTTAAACAAACCACATCAATGTTCTTATTGTGTTATGTTGATATAAACTAGTTATTATGTGAAATAAAAAAACCCACACAAATGAATTGCCTGCAGTGATATACTGTGCAAAATTCAATCAATATGTACACATATAATTTAACAAACATATCTTTACAAATAATAGAACTTGGCACCATGACTGAAATTTGTCACAATGACTGCTAAGAATACATTTTTCTTCTAAAATGTGCCAGTTAATTTCTTATACTTTGGATCTTGAATACTTTCTTCTGTGATTCCCTTATCAGCCAGTTCTGCCTTCACACGTGCAAGGTAGCCAGGGTCTGGATAACCAAATCTACCAAGAGAGGGAAAAACAATCTTAATGTAATTTATACAGTAGTTGGTCACATGTACATGCATTTCTGTAATAGATATGTTAAATTACAATGAATGTTTTCAATATGTACAGAGCAGGGGCGGGGAAAAGCCTTTTTTTACCCTGATTCTCGATCTCGGAGACCAATTTTTTTTTTGCAACTGGTTACAATCAACACCTGTGAACACCTATGGATGGAGCTCTGTCGGGTTGAATGTCCTAGTCTGAAGCAAGAGGCGTTTGTGCAATCCAAACTGCTTAAAATAGCATAAAATATACTGAAATACTCTATAAATGTATTTATTGTTGACTGTTAATTGTAGTGTATCCAATAATTATAAAGGACTTTAAAATTAACAAAAGGTTCCCACCTTTTTATTTATAACAAGTGGGAGTAAGCAGAACAGCTACATGTACTGTTATCCCTAGAGCCAGTAGAGGTCAAATTTCATCCAATCAGTGATGACGTTATTACTCTCTTTGTCTCAACATGTGCTAGCTCAGGCTGTCAAATGCTTAAACGGTGCCATCTTTTTATTAATTGTCAGGACACAGTACGGAATACTCATATTTTTTATACATATATGGGAATTAAAAATTCATAACTTTTATTCCTTTTTATACTATTTATTCCATCATGTAAAATATATACAATTTGTGGGGTTTTCTTTTTCACTGATGTGATAAAAAAGAAATATATATATATAATTTATTCATGTTTATTGTTTTGTGTTCATGATTCAAAATAAAACTATATAAATGTCACTATGATTTAAAGAAAAAACTATTTGGCATACATGTATATCGTCTTTCAAATGTTCTTCTTTTTTTATTCCTTTCTCTCTCCCCCCAGTAGTGATGACATGAAGTGGGACTGATTGACAATTATATTTTTCTTGACCCCTGGTATAGACTCCACTGTTTCCGATTGCAGGCAGTACATTGGATCGACTTGCCTGTGCCTGGTTACTGTGAGATTTTCCTGATGATATTTTGGCACCTTCTGCAGTGACCCACATGGCTGTGATGGTTTGTCTTGCTGCAGTGTCCGATTGCTTTCGTCATTACACAATCCAATGATACCATTCTAAAAGCTTTCCGGTTTGATGACTGATCCGATGTTGAGGTTACCCGTGTCGACTTCGTTTGTGCCGTTCCCCATTCGTCACAATGAACGTATCCCATTTTCAACCTATCCTTCAACGGTGTGGTGCCGGCCTTGGATGACGCGGTTTCTGGTGGGTTCAGAAATTTTCCTAGCACTTACAGATCGGCACGTCCTGTCGATGGATTCTGTTCAGGGTAGATGTTTCTACATGCTTTCCTATTGTTATTTTCCTGGTGACCATAACTCTTCATGTTGGTCTGTCTTGCATAATTCGTGCCATCGATGTCCACTATGGTTCCACACTATCGTTGATTTTCAACACAAGCTGAACATTTTGACAGACCTGTGATCTATTCCACATTGTTTGCCGTGACCGGGCTGGTGATGTAGCCAGTCTACTGGTCCGGTCACTCGTATTGGGACCCTGTGTATCAGTTTCTCTGTTGCTCGAAGAAAATTCAGCAGTTTTCGGCAGATCATTCACTATATCCAGTGGCATTGCAAGACAGTCGCTACTTCCGCTGGTCCCAGAAGTCATCCAGTTGTTATCACATGGTACGGAGGTTTCACAATGATCGTTTTACTACAGTTCATTACGGCGGAGTTTGGCAGTTACCTGACATTGCTAGGGCCAAGAAGGCGGAATCTGCTCTCCAGCGCCATCCACAGTCGATCCGGTGGCTGATGTTTGAAGCAGATGTTACCGGTCATGCTACAAGAATCTTTGTCAGCAATGATCATGACTGCGGTAGCCTGGTCGTTTCCACAACCTGCGGCAGAGGGGTCCACACACCCTCTTCCTTGACGGCAGTTCCTAAGGATTTGACACTCAGAGGTCGTGTTCAGTTGAGGCATCTGCAGATGTTTCTCAACTCGTTTGTTCGGTTCAACATGCCGGACTTGATCATACTAGACGATCTCCGCTCCAGTCTGGAGTGGTGGCAGCTCTATGTGGCCATTCTTCACTACTCACCACCTGTTCGTCGATGCATCACTGGTAGGTTGGGGAGCTCATCTCAGCAACCAGACTACTGCGGAGCTGTGGTCTCCCAATGAGCTTGGACTCCACATCAACATGCTAGAGTTGTTGGCTGTCTACTACGATATCCATCATTGGCGACAGAGGTTGACAGGGGCTTTGCTCATGGTGGCCACAGACAGCACCACGGCGACGGCTTATATCATCCGTCAGGGTGGAACTCACTCAGTCATCTGCTGCAGTTGACCTTTCATTTCTTCGGGTTGGTCGACGAGATTCCGCTACAACTTCGGGCTTGCTATATCCCGGGAGTTTCCAATGTGCTAGCCAACACGCTGTCTCGCCCGTCGACTCCACAGCTGACAGAATGGATGCTCTATCCGGACGCGTTTCGATGGATGTGCGACCGACTGGACACCAAACATCAATCTCTTCGCCACACGATTCAACCATCAGTTGCGAGTGTATGTGTCTCCGGTACCAGATCTTGATCGGGACGCCTTGCCCATCAGCTGGGATTGGATGGATGCATAAGTTTTTCCTCCACCTATCCTCCTTCCACAGGTGCTTCAAAGGTTTCAGCAATACCATTGTTGCCTGTTGTTCATTGCTCCAATGTGGCCAACCCGAATGTGGTATCCCAACCTGTTACGTCTTGCCAATCCACATCCGTTACCACTGCCAGACTGGGATTATCTGCTGGTTCATCCCATGTCAAGACTGTACATTCACGTCCGCAGTTGTTCAACTGCATGCGTGGACTTTTATCTCCATGAGTTTAAAGAAGAAAGGGTTTTCTTCATAGTCTATAGCGGCCATTTTGAAAGCATACAGATCGTCTACTACTGCGGCTTACAATGTCTGATGGCTTTGCTTTCACTGATGGTGTGTCTGACAAAAACACAGGCCTCAGACGATCTAGATACCTTGTCTTGCCGATTTTGTGATGTATTTGCGGACTTCCTTATGTTTGAAGGGATCTTCCATCGCTGGGTACGTTTCAGTCATTGTTTGTTATGTCGGTACTGGAATGAAGTTGTCAGGCGTACCGGAGATCCACACTGGGACTTGAATCTTGTTTTACGAAAGTTATCGACTGCACCATTTGAGCCGATTGCTACGTCTTCCCTGCAAAACTTGACATGTCGACTTGGTCCGTTTTTACCAAGATAGTCGTGCAGTCAACTTTGGGTTACTCATGAACTTTGTTGCAAAGAATCAGTTACCCGACCAAGAGCCTCATTCGTATGTTGTGCAGGCTCTCTCCTCTATCACTGGTCCAGCAGACATTGAGGACTTTACATTGTGCCCTGTGCCGAGAGGACCAGTTCTTTTCTTCAGTAATCAGTCTGTTGCGGGACATTACCAAGAACACAGTGGCTACCTGGATTCGGTCTTGTATCCTGACAGCCTACCAGAAGGAGGGTTTACCGCCTCCGTCTGCTACAAACATGCATGAACTTTGTGCCTTGGCTGCCGCCATTGCATTGCAATACGCCCCTCCAACATGGCGACTCCATCTTCGCAAACTACTATCTGCGGGACATCTCCACAGAAGACGTTGAGGGGTTCCATCATCTGGGTCCGGTTGCTGCTGCACAGACTCTGTTGAATACCAGCCGTCCTCGTCACCGCTGAGGTCTGTTCGATTATGAGCTGCATCCTAAGATGTCCAACGAATCGACAGGTGAGGTCTGCTTAGACTTTAGTTCTTATGCACAGTTCACGCACTGCATGTGGTTATATTGTTGTCGTTATTGAACTAACATTTTCTTTGGGTGTACTATACAGAAAACACACAGGGGTTTGTTGTTCAATGTTCTGACAGATGCACCTCATTATGTTGTCGCACAATTAGTGAAAACTAACTCTTCAATATATGAGGGTCGCCCATGACACGCATCCATGGTGGTAACATCTTCCCACCCTGTCAGAACCACTTGATGTGGCTTCCACCTCCTGGTCCATTGTACTGGGGGATGTACCCGCCACTGCTGACAGATGCCACCATTCTGGTTGTTGTTGCTAACATCACCTGCATTGGTCTGCGACGGGCATCCCTAGGAGGAAGGGCCACCATGGTTGGCCTTATTCTTCCACTGGTCAGCTGCTATCCGGTTTTGGGGAGTTACAAGAAGCATATACGGATCTCGGCGCCCACCACCATCTGTTGAATGCTGCACTTGTTTGAGGCCCGGTAATGTGAAAAGAAATTTTCAATATTGTTTAACGTGCACATTCAGAGCAAGCTGTTATAGCGCACGCCTGTCTTGGGCACACACCTCAGCTATCTGAGCTGTCTGTCCAGGACAGAATAGAAATTAGTGGGTTAGTTGTTATTGTTAGTGAAAGAGAAAGAGGGTGTAGCGGCCATACACCTACCCAATGAGTCCTTAAAAACTCGCTCTGGGTGGGAGCCGGTACCGGGCTGCGAACCCAGTACCTACCAGCCTGTTTTCCGGCGACTTAACCGCTAGGCCACCGAGGCCGGTGGAGAAAACTTGGAGGTTTTCTCTTTTATAGATATATTACCGGTCCTCAAGATTTCATCCCGCCTGGGCCTCCCCGCTTCCTGTTCTCTATGCGATGCACTCGGGGAAAAAAGAAGGAAGTTACATGCAGTCATGTGACCGGAACTAGAGAGCAGTATACAGTAGAAGAATTTAGGCCATCCCATTGGCTGTTGGGATGTTTGGACCAGACCACTGCATGGGGGAGGGGAAATGCACTTGTTTGAGGACCGGTAATGCAGGGCTTCTAGAATTTTATAAAAATCCACTAGCCATGGGATCAGTGATTTTAAAAATGCACTAGCCATGATTAAAAATTCACTAGCCCTACTTTAAATAAATACAATTTTATTAATAGTAATCATCAGATATGTCACCTAAAAAGGGAGATTGAGCTTAAAAAGCCTTCGATTTGGGTGGAAAGATGGGGCAAGATATTAATATTTACAAAATATATAACTGTTATATTTGACATGAGTTTTTTCCCACTAGCCATCGGGCTAGTTATAGTAATTATTCACTTGCCCAACACTGAATATCACTACCATAATCTAGAAGCCCTGGGTAATGTATCTATAAAAGAGAAAACACTCAACGTTTTCTCCATTGTTGAACACAGAGTCCATAGCAAACTAAGTCCACAGCAATTTCCATGATATTCAAACACTTTGATACTGTGACTACATCGGGAACATATTTTCCAGTATTCTGGTATTTATTTCAGTATTACTTTGATTCCTTGATCTGATATGCTACTTGAAACAACTGATTCCTTGAAATTGGGACAATTCAGCATACCAAAATATATGACCTAAAAATGGGAGTATAGCCGTTTACAAGACAAGACCCATAATATACTAAATGTAATGGCCAAATTAAAGAATCATAGCTGCCAAAATATATATAATTATGTACAAAAACAGTATCATCACCAACATATCTTGTACAATGTCAATAGTATTACTTATAAAATGTCAATGGTAGTACAGAACCAAAAACACCCAGACAGCAAAATCCTACATATGTTGAATGCTGCACTTGTTTGAGGACTGGTAATGTGTTTTCTCTTTTATAGATACATTACTGGTTCTCAAGATTTCATCGCGCCCGGGCCTCCCCGCTTCCTGTTCTCTGTGCGATGCACTCATGGAAAAAAGAAGGATGGACAAAAGAAGGAAGTTACAGTCATGTGACCGGAACTAGAGAGCAGTATGCAGTAGAAGAATTTAGACCATCCCATTGGCTGTTGGGATGTTCGGACC
>JAECMU010159121.1:10681-24578 GCA_016106625.1 Dracogyra subfuscus | reverse complement strand
TATTTTTTTTTTTTTTTTTTTTTTATAAACATCCACACAATCAGTTTATAAGGTAATTATAATGTTATTAATATAAACATTTTAAATAATAAAATTCCTCTTTAGTTAGATATATATAGTACAGCGATGTCCATAGATGTTAAGCTGTAACAACAATTAAAATCAATAGTGTTCTTGATAGCTGTAATTTAGTTTGAACTAATTGGTCTCATTGCTAGTTCCTAATTAACTACAAGTGTAAATGACAGTGGCAGAGTAACAATTAATTGAATCGTACATGAACAGATAAAAATAGAAATTGCATTTTAATATAGTTGTAAATGTTACAATGTGAAACTATTGACCAATTCGTTGCCCTCCTTACCTGCCGTTGTGCCCCGTAAATTGAACGTTATCGACGGCAAGGAAAATGCCTTTGTGCCCTACCTGGTTTGCAACCGTGCCCTCCCCAGATCTATATATGTTCCTTTTTGTTTCACTGATAATTTCGAATAAAAAGTGTTAAAAACACCCATATTTCATTTTGCATTATCAACAATCAAGGAGGCTATATTGCAAAAGACTGTACTTCGTGGGACAAGGTCGGTATATCTTTGTTAATTACGCACTGCTTTTATACTATAGTATTCTTGTATTAATTTGATTGGTAACTGTTCGACATACTACCCAAACAAACTAACTCAAATGGATGTGTAATTATCATTTGAAAATTTAGCGTATTATATCAAAATGAAAAAGGAAATTATACCCCAATATAGGTCACACAACCACCGATTCACACAAACACACACACGCTCATGTCATGATTTCCCTACGTATTAAGTTGAACACAGAAATGCAGCGTAAAGGGAGAATTAAAAAAGGAAAGAACAGGAGCTTAGCTCGGCAGCAGCGAAATGTGTGAAGCTGTCCAACTTCTTCAGGTATGAGTATTTCTACTATACTTAGTTATATTAGCTACTGAACTGTAGTTTTCTGTTCCAACATCAATAACTTGGCACTGTGGCATAACTATGGGGGGCCTGGGGGGGGGCCGGTGCCCCCCCCCCATTCACACCATCGGCCCCTCCATTTCATATTTGATTGTACACAATAAATACACCATTGGCCCCCCCAGACGAATGTCTGGTTCCCCCTCCTTTGGCCCCCAAAAATAGACTCAGTTACGCTACTGACTTGGCACCAGTCCAGTTATCTCAACTGTCTTCTTGTCCTGAGAATTTCGAACAAATTGATCGTCAAATAGGCCTGCTATATATCTATATATGTAACGATAACATACATACATACATGTACATTTTATTAACATTTGATGGCACAGGTACCATTTGTTTGATAATTTTCGTGTTCATTCATGACATTATTAAAGGTAGTCAGTACAACCGTTACAAGACGAAAACAGAGATGAACTTCCGAAAATGTTTTTGGATAAAAGTGTCGGTTTTCTCCTTGTAGCAACTGCACCAATCATCAATTTGTCAGTTTAATCTCATTGCCAAGAATGAAATCGAAAATGATCAAACTAAAGGTCTAGAGTCAGATTTAAGAAACGTTATATATTTTACATGTAATACTGACGACCATTCGGCGATTAAAAACAATAAAGTTTTAGCACATTAAACTAACATGTTAGTGACAAGTTCAAAGTCTATAAAAAGAAACCTGACACCACCATCGGGTTTCTTCTGAAAGCATTTGTACTAGTCAGAAGCATACAAGATTAATGCTATGAGAGAATTAAAAAAAAACCTGTGCATTTTAGTCAAAGTACTTAACAATCCATAATGAGCCTTTGATCGTCGGACATTTCCAAACTGACTAAGCGCCTTGACTGAACATATATAGGATCGCGCTTTGAAGGTCACATAGTCAGGCCATCGGATTTCACGGTAACGATCGTTACGGGTAGCGCGTCGGCAAAACCACGGAACCGAAATTTCGTTTCCCATGATTATTATGTCGATTAAAACAATTATATAAATATTATACAAATAATAATGTTTCTCATATAAAACTACTGGAGATAGTTTTCAACACAATCACGACACCCGATTCGGATTTTAGTGTTCCCCATACTTCACAGTTCGACAATGCGCTCAAACCAAACCCGACCAATAATTGTAACATTGAAATCATGGCATCTGCTCCAAAGAATAATTGATCCATATGTAAATTGCACATTTAAACCAAAATCACTAGCGCTAATTATTTGTAATGTTGCTGTTAAATTTATGGACCTAAATGATAAAAATAATTAACCTTTTATTACTGTCACTGAAGTCGACAAATGTATTGCCGATGTCATGCACGCACTTGAGTACTGAAAGTGATAATCGAATAAGCTCCACTATTTCCTGTCTTTTCATTAAAGGTGGAAATGACGTAAATAGAGAATAACTAGTTAATGACGCTTGATATCGGCTTTATCCTGTGAAGGTAAGAATGGGGAATTCCGCGAGGCTTGCCGAGCGAAATTTCCCATTCGTCCTGAACAGGATAAAGCCGATATCAAGCGTCATTAACTGGTTATTATCTTTATCCTGCAATCCTACAGGAATATTCGGAAAATCATTATTTATTCCTGATTTGTGTACGCAAAGCGAGTATTGTCTACCTAGCAAGGCTTTTGCTGTATGGGGTCAGTTGACTATTGACTAGTAATGAAAACAGAATACAACTGTAGTAAGATCTTGAAAGTATGCATTATAAACATATGTTTCTATTACCTGTTACAATTGTATTACTGTCACACACAATTCATTAAAACATTAAGTGTATTTTTATGTTTAAATGAAATTATGATAATTAATGTGAGGCGAGACTGCAGCTTTGGAAAAATAATCCAAAAGCATAGGTGGGGACATTTATGATGCCAGGGACTGGCATTCATAAATCTCAGCTGAAGATTCACAAATAACTGGTCATCAGCTATGCCTGCTTTTAGCAGAAAACGCTGCAAATGGAAAGCAGTTCTAAAGGAGACATAACTCTACCTACTTTTTCTCGCTAATTTCTACTAGAGGCTGTTTGTAAGCATTTAATAAATTAAGAATTGTAATAAGAGTTGAGTGCCGAATTAGCATAGGGGGTTAAAAAAATTGGTGCTGAATAAGTGTAGACACAGAATGTTTTCCACAAATTTAATAAACATAGGTGTATATGTTTATTTGGCACTCGAGAGTAAACGTATATGTAATTAAACAATGAATTAATTAAATATTTAACAATATGAAACTCAAAATTAGTGTATTTTAGTGAAATTATTAAGGTATTAAATTAATAGCATTTGTGTAGTTTTCTGCATATAAATTATGTTTTTAAATGTTATTTGAATTAAATCTTTGTCAAAACTCTTTATGTCACATGTTATCAAACTATATTACGCCCACTCGTCATCTTAAATATATAGAACTTTATCACTTACATGTTGATATGAAAAAAAGAAACACACACACTTTTTATTTAATTTTGCTTCATTAAGATAGCTTGCTTTGTGAGAATTATTTGTTAAGATAGAACTGACAAGTGATGCAGTGTATTTAAAATATTAATTCAAGTGTGTGTTATTCTTTACTATACAGGTTGGTATAAAGTTTAAAGACAGGACCACTGTCTATTACATTTAGAAGATTAAAAGTTTTTATTTTACAAAATATTATTTGAATTATTATCCAAGTAGTAGTTAGTATGCGGATATGCTTATGAATGTATCAGTCAGAGAGTAATAATCAGTGACCCACCCATTCCCTTATGGAATAGTCCTAGGCCTTCAGTAGTAACATTACAGTTGGTAATAATATGGGATAATTTGATAGAAAATAAGTCGCCTTCATATCTCTTTTATGAAGGAAAAGTTTGCCTTGGTGCCCCTCCAACTTGCCTTGGTGCCCCAATTTTTGTTCTTGACACGAAGGCAACATTTGCCGTGCCCCTCAAAAGTTAAAATTTGATGCCTGTAATGTGTTTGGTTCTCTGCTATACATTTTGATGTATAATATCCTTATGAATTTGGTATTGTTTGAAGGGCCATACAGGGAATAATTTGTTGGGGTTCGCATCGCAGTTTGCTAGTCATTCTAACTCACGTGCGAACCAATTTCGCACTATGGATCACTGTTACTGCGAACCAAATAATCTAATTGTTTTCGCGGTAGTAACAAAATTACCTTCATGTTTTTTTCACTCTTTCAATTGGCAAAGATCAGCTTGAATAATTCAATGTTAGAATGTTACATTCAGTATTCAATCAACATTTCAATGACGTCATGTGTATTCGGTAATTTACTTTCATGCAACAGTAATTATAAGAGGTCGACTGCCATTGGTTGACTGTTTAAATCAATACACAGTAAGAAGGCGTGGACATAAATGAACAAAATGTGTGATTGGTTGAATAAATTATGTAACTGTAAGCAGTCTTGTTTCTGACGTTTTTGAATTCCAAACTACTGTCAAAGATAAATAATTTAGTAGATACATGTAGTTGTAACCAGCGCTTATGTCTGCTACGTTTTTGTGAAGCGAGACTCATGCAAAAGTTGACAACTTGTAGTTGACACATATTCTTTTCATCTCCAATGAAGTCTTAGACGACCCAATACACAGCAAAACGGTATCCACATATCAAGGCATGTCATCGAAGCGACCAATTAACTACTTAAATAATAATGGTTTGGCTTAGTTTTGATTGTTTGTGATAAAACTTGGTTATAACAAAGAGTCCACTTCAAGAGATTATTGTTGTGCTATCAATGCATACTGTGGTTGACATTTAGTTACTCACGGAAACGGGTATAACTCCGGTAAATTTTGTATTTGAAACACGATGTTACATGTAATTTTGTCATTAGGTACTTTTTAAAAAACACAAATAAATAATGATTTATAGTACCTAAATGTATTCTATAAGCACTGACCTATAAATGGAATACGGTAAATGTATTAATTAATGTTAGACATTTTGTGACTTGAAACATTTTATATATATATATATATATATATATTTTTTTTTTTTTTTTTTTTTTTTTTTTTTATTAATTTATTTATTGTACTGGTATTTAAACATTACTGTCTCTTTTTCTTGATAGTTTTGGGTAGAAGAGTGACTTATGTTTTTAATTTTTACATTTTAAACATCTGGATAATATAATAAACATAACATTTTTTTTTATTTTTTTTTAATGTAACGACACCCCAGTACACTGTTTATTTATTGATTGTTTATTTTTCAGTGAATTGCAATTTTTTTTGTTTTTGTTTTTGTTAAATACTTTGATGGATTATTATTCTATCAGGGTTTTAGGTCTCATTAATTTGAGCACCAACTGGGTACTCAATTTGGGCCTGCTTGTTTTGGGCATATATATTTTGGACCTTTCACCTTGACTGGTGCAATCAAAAAGTCCCATCTATATAAAGTTATATAATTCTCAATCATGACCAAAACTACAGTAATTGAAACCCTCAAAAACATTTACACAATGTGGTTAGATATGTATTATGGCTATGGAGTATTTTGCTGTAAGATCCAGCATTAAGAGACAGATGCATGCACACCTGCACATGCACACACAGTCAAACGAAAATCTGCATACTACAATATTTTCTTATTTATGTATTTTTACAATTTTAGCATCCATGTGATATATCTAGAGTAGGTGAGACATAACAATCACTGAATAAACAGTTTACTGGGGTGCCGTTAAAAAATATTTTTTAAGTAATATATTCAGACTCCTGGAACTTTTTTAAAAGCCCTGGAAAAAGAACCAAAATGGTGCTTAAAAGTCCTGAAAAATAAAAATGTTTTAAGTTATGAACCCTGGTAAAACTCAGAATTAATACCGGTAGTGGACATGGATCAAAATTAATTTGTCGACGGTAAAACGCCTTGGGTTCGCGAAATTGACCTACGGAAGTGAATACGTTATGAAAAGGAAAATGGGTTTCAATCCACATATTTGTAATATGTGCTTCAGAGTCCTTTTAAAAAATATAAAATAATCAAGGCGACGAAGAGGGGCTTAGCATGTTTTAATGATATTAAACAAAATTAATAATACTAAATCAGAGAAAACTAGTCCTGTTGGGAATGTAGCTGACCCTGTTATAGTTTGCCCCCTAAAACATGGAATTATTATTATTTCAAGGCAATGTAAATGAACTTGTATACATAAAAACAACATTTGTCACTTAATTCCATCCCTGGCTAGCACGCAATTATACTGTTGTGTCGCCTAGAGTTCAATAACGAATTATCTACATAGGTATAATATCAATAGTAGACCTACATCACTGTTGTATAATAACATTTAATTCAAAAAGCAAAGCATTTTTAAATCAGAGCCGTAATTAGCGGGTGCAGAGGAACTACCAAAAGTTCCCTTTTCATCTATATGTTCTAAAACAACCCCAACTAGTGACAAGAAAATACTCTTGACTGCACCTATGGGTGGGGTAGGGGTGGTTGTTCACAAATTTATGCCGTGGCACGATGTCAGTCAAACTATAAACACCAGCAGTGCGTATTTTAAATGTGGTTTACTAATCCCACCTCGACTAGTTATTTTAAGCAAAATATGGCAGGGAATAATTTGTACAGAAAAAATGGTTAGCAGTTGCTGCTAATCTTTTTGCGATTTGATTATCTCATTTGTAAATTTAATTAGCAGTTTCCACGTAGGCTCATGCATGTAAATTATGGACAGCACAATGAATCTCTTCAGTGCCCAAGCTATTTTGTGATCTACATGTCTTCAGGATGTATTCTAAGCAATACTGCTGAGTGTGAATAAATCATAATTTGATGTGTACCTTAATATAATGATTTGTGTACCTTGATTGAAAGTTCCAGTTTTATCAGTTTTGATGTACATGCTAAATATTAGAGGACAGTGTCTACACGAACATATAACATATCTTGATAGCATTAAAAATACATTTAAAGTGACCTTTCAGTAAAACTGAATGACATTGAACATTTAAAAATACCTTTCATTAGTAGTTATAGCTATCTAAATATTGTTATTGTAATTATCACATATGTATAGTGGAAGTATGTTGAGAATTAATTTACAATTGGAAACAAAATACATTATTTTTTACAGCTATGTTTGTTTTATATATGTTTTTACTAGCAAACAGGAGAAACAACTGGTCACTAGATTAGTTTCAGTACATGTGTAAACATGACTAAACAGACAAAGCGAGTCACCCAGAACATGATTTTGCCAAGACAATGTTGATGTTTATGTGAGAGTCCACTTAATCTTTATTCTTTAGTCAAAAAAAAAAAAAAAAAAAAAGAGAAGAAGAAACAAAAGAAACAAAAAACCCACATGACACAGGGCTGGGTGGAACAGGGAGTGGTAGTGTGACCCTCTCACGTCTGAAAGGTCACTTTAAATGTATTTTTAATGATATCAAGATATGTTATATGTTCGTGTAGACACCAACAACAAAATCCGTACTTTTAGAATAAAATCTTTAACAGTATTGGTCACTGCATAGCTCTATGTACAACATATATATTTGGTGCAACATAATTATGATAACCTATCCAGGTTTTGTCGTTCAGTTCAAAATAATTATTAATGTTATTGAAGAAACCCAAACTGTGGTTTGATAACTTCTTCGAAAGCTGTCAAAACTTTGCCGGGAGAGTGCTAAAAGGGGTCAATGTATGAAAACAAAATGAGGGAGGGCCCCTATACCACCAATCATGGGCTTCGAACCTTTAGCACTTACATTTTCGGGCTATATCTCAACACTAGTTCGACATAACTAGTTAAACAAAATATTAGGCTATTATATTAGGCGTCCACTAAGTACACCCCTCCAGTGTCTGCGCTTAACTTTTTTTTGGAGTTGCCATCTGGGCAAGTGGTGACAACACTTTCACGGATCTATTTTCACTAGCCCGAATAATATTTTCTAAAAACAAACTACAATATTGCAACAGATTATAAGAGAAAACATTTATTTTGAGTATTATCCTGAACTCGGCCAACACACTCTTTAAATAAATAACATCCCACCCCATCTCAATGAAATAATAATAATTAAAAAGCCCTAAAATATAATGTTCAGTGGATGCGATCTATGACATGTACAAATAACCAGGGCTGAATCTTGTCGACATGAATTTGTGCCCAATTTTACATGCCACTTAACTTACCTTACAGCTATTCTTATATTGGGCATATGATATGTTTATATGTAAAAGCAGACCTACACTTTTTCATGGTGCAAAGTAGGCTACACAGCTGTACTTTTATTTATTTATTAATTATTGATTTTTAAAAAAATCGGTCACCAGGCGGGCTACCTTACTGTGGGTTTTCAGTCACCTGTCATCGTTTTAGTCGCCAGGGGCGATCGGGCGACCGTTAAGTGCGGACCCTGCCCTCAGGCCCAGACCACGCTAAGCCTACAATGCATTCCTACTGTCCCAATATTCCATAACATGTCCTAAATAATTTTAACCGACGGCCGCTCCCTATTAGGAATTCAGACTAATGTTTCTTGTCTTCATTAGTTTCCGACTACGTAATCTACTAATAATTAACAAATGGTAAAAGATGTAGCCCTCGTATTAAAATACCCTGCACAAAACAGTCACGTGCCCGTCTTCAATTTCCTGCACTATGTCCTGCTCTGTCCATCACCCTTGAGGACTCGTAACTATTAATAATACTTAGATTTGACCCCAAAGTCAGATGCGTGAAGAGAGAGAGTGGGGTTACAAGGCATTTACATATTTAATTGTAATAACTATTTGAAACATATCCTAGTTTAAAATATTTTTTAAATAAATAAATTGATAGAAAATTGTCATCTTCGAAAGTTGGCTATCTGGGTGTTTTCTTCATGCAGTTGTAAATGGGTAGAACAATGAATAATGAAAATAGCCGAAATGTAGTGTTTTTCTCTAGCTTGCGCTGCATTGTAGGCTAGGCCTACTCTCAAATATTCCATTTTTATCACGCTATTAATATTCGCGTTTTACCACATGTATCCTACAAATCCGCATTTTAAACGAGACCCACATTTAAAGGAAAGATAACTATTTCATTAAATTGAAGTTTATTTAGCGTGACTGTATAAATTGTTCATGCAATATGTTTGTTTGATAAATTCTGCATTCAAGATAACTAGGACACTTTATTATACACTTTAACAGGGGTTTCCCCAGGGCTGTTAGGCATAGCGGCCCGCTATCCCTTGGTCAGTAAAGTAAGCGCTTTGACAGTGCGTAAGCGCCTTGCGTCAAAAGCCGCTACGCCTTGATTTCAAGTGCTTTAGAAAACAATGACCACAAGTACGAGCATGCCAGTTGATTACCGTGATTGCAACGTAATCTCTAGCACACCTAATCACTACGATCGGTAACCACACTTCCTCATTACCTAACAATGGACCAGTCGCTCGATCACATTATTGTGTTAATTGGTGTCTGGTAATTTTACCGTGCAGAGCAATCAAGCTTCAAGGCCGATCAAAGAAGATGCCACATGACAAGATAGACTGTACCATTTAACTGAATAAACGATAGGTGAAGCACTTTTTAAAAGTACATCTAAGTTGGCAATCAATTATTTCTATCTTAACACCCTTCCCACAACTCCCACACTGAAAACATCCAAGGCTCGCGCTGTCGGTAGCCAAATTAACTATTGGCTAATTAAAAATTATATTTAACGAAAAAAAAAAATAAAAAAAAATAAAGGCTAATAAAATTTGCAAGTGGATAAAATTTTGGCTAAACTATTTTCTATCTTCTGATGTGAACAAACGGTTACATAATCTATCCGACAGCTCAAACATAATAATAATACCAAATATCCAATTAGTGTAATAGCGATCTCCTGACGGGTAACGATAAAATCCAGAATACAGCGTAGGCGTTATGATGTTTATTTTAATAATCGTTATTAATTTTAACGGCATGCATTCGACATGTATGATAGCAATGTGACGGTAGTTCAGTGTCTGGAAGATCTGTAACTTGTTATTTTAACTTTGTAAAGTCTTTGTAAAGTAATAAAAACAAACCGGCAATGCGTGTCAGTTTGAATACACATGCTAGTTCAGGGCCGAATGACGTGTAGGCTATCTCAAGAGCTGAGTTCAGACAGATTGAGCGAAAACAAAACGCTCGCTACACTGCTTTAATCTTAACACACACACCCGAAAAAAACTAAAGAAAAAACATCAATCACCCAAAAAACATTCCGAAAACCCCCACCCCAACAACATCGTTTGGAATAAATTCAACTCATTACCCTTTAGTACCTGTTATTAATTTGTGCTATTATTAGATCTGAACTGTCGCCAAAACTTGTGACAGTCAGAGTGTTTGAGAGCATTTGGGCGACATGTTGTTATACAGGCTTTGGGCGACAGTTTGTGTGTTTTTGGTAAAACAATTATCTTTTTTTATTTTTATGTTGGAATTATTAATATTTACCTAGATTTTACTCTGTACGTGCCAAAATGTGTTGCATAATTATTTTATCTCAGGAAAAACACCTAGCTTTAATACTGTAGCCCGAATACTGCTCTGTGACAACTGTCACCCAAAGCCCTGATTTGTACATGTGTGTGTGTGTGTCTATACCACTCTGTCACTTTGGTGATTGCCCACAGCCCTATGGTAAAGCTCCAACTTGATGCATTATCGGTCTGGGATCGATCCCTGTCGGTGGGTCCATTGTGCTATTTCTCGCTTCACCCAGTGCACCACGACTGGTATATCAAAGGCTGTGGTATGTAATATCCTGTCCGTGTTATGTTGCATATAAAAGATCACTTGTTACTAATTATAAAATGTAGTGGGTTTCTTCTGTAACACTATGATAAAATTACCAAATATTTGACATTGAATAGCCGATGATTAATGAATGAATGTGCTCTAGTGGTGTTGTTATACAAAACAAACTTTTTTGTGACTGTCGGTCACTTGTCGTTTTGAGACGACCCTGGTAGATGGAATGACTGAGTGGGCGATCATGTGATGCAAAGTCACGATATAGGTTGGCGAACTTTGAATTCTGCTGCAGGCCCATTCCACATTACGTGTGTTACATTTCAGACTCACTTTGGGTGAAAATGGGTGTAAATTAGAAGTCTATGAAAGGGCTCCTGTTATAACCAACTGACTAGTAATAATCCTACTTTAGTACTTTACAAAATAAAACAAGAAACACTGGCTAAATTTCAAACATATTTGTAATAGCTTAGATTTGATTGCGTTACATGTATTACATTCGCACAACAGACATTTTCCGGTCAGATTTGAAAGTTGCCAAAGTTCTGTGCGTTTAAAAGTGATAATAAAATTTTGTATGTTGCTTTTAATCAGCAAAATGTAAGTTTATATTTATCAGAAAAGAATAATCTTATTATTCAAATATTTATTTTTAAAATCATTAACATGCAGTGTTACGTGTGTTACATAAATTTGTTACGTGTGTTACATGTCTGATTTCAGAAACTGAACATTAGCTTGTAAGCATCCTATCACAAACAGATTTAATTTGTTTTACTGCCTTTTGTTTTTAGTGGCTGTTAATAATGTTTAGCAGAAAAGTTAAGTATTCTTTTTTTCAGGGGTGGATTTAGAGGGGGTTAGCACCACTCACCTTTTTTTCAGTGGCAAATATCACTCAAATAACATTGTCTGTTTACACTCACTCATACTTGTAGTACTAATATTCCAGTCAGTGCATCCTGAACCTCCTTTTACAAAATCTTACATCAGACTTGTAAAAATATGAAGCCGGCAACTGGTAAATTTCATTGGCTATTGCAGCCTTTGCATAAAATATCATGTTTTACCCTTTTTTTTTAATAATCTGATTATTAAATTAAAGGTGAATTACATTGTTTAGGAAGACACTAAAGAAGATACATTTATATCGAAAAATTGGCTGCTGGTAGGATAGGGGCAGTGTAGATTTTTGAGTATAGTGCTATGGAGTTCAATCCATCCAGTCAAATTGGAGGGGTGCTCCCACATTTATAAATAAAATGGGTTACGTTTAGAGTTATAGGGTTAAGAAAAGCATACAGTAATGATAAGAGTAATTAATTTTGTCAAAAAGTTAACTTAAAATAAAATCTGCCAAACAATTTGGGTATAGCACCAAAACCGTTTTACCCTCTGGCAGAAATCCGGGTTTGGGAGGTTGGCAAAGCCACTTGTAAGAATTTAAAGGAAGAGATCAATATATCATATGGATATTGAACTGCCACATCAGGGCTAGAAATGAAATAAAAAATCTACATGCACCAAGCGAGCGTCATGCAACTTAGAATTTTTTTTTTTTTTGTACATATAAAGCTATTCAGAATTATTCGGCATTACCTATATATGTATTTATTAACAGTACCGGAACATTATACTGCATTTATTACCGATTCTTGATCAAATTGGAAAATTTCACCCAATGTAAACACCTTACAGAAATCTATAATAGGCCTATTACAAAAACGTAAGAATATTTTTGTTTTGTATTAAGCAAGTTATCAACTTTTTTAACTCAATAAATCTGTTAGTATAGTATAAATTAACCTACGGAATTCGACGAGAAGTTGCGATTGAAATAACCACTGGCTGACTTTGAGTCAACTACACGAGCAACGCACCTGTACGTTCGCAATTACCTGATCAAGTGCTCAGATCTGAGGTAGAAAATGTTCAAGGCAGTTACGCTACTTTGTATTGATCACAGATCTGGCGGAGTTCAATTTGTCAGTGACGACAACAACTGTGTTATTTTTGTTTTGTTTTTTGTTTAACGACGCACTCAACACATTAAATTATGGTTATATCGGCGTCGGACATATGGTTATGTCGAGAGAAAAAAATCCAGTGGTTAGCTGACGGGGACAACTGTGTTATGCGGGTGGATACCCCAAAGTTTGTCTCGACCACCTTCCCTAATACCGTTCACAGATATAACCGAGATATTGCCGGCAATTTTCGCAAATATATTTCACGGAAATGACTGAAAGGGCAGGGCCGTACCCTGACCAAAATCCATGGGGGGGCACTAAATTTTATAAATAATTTTTAACATACTATAAAGATTAAACCTTGACCTTAACATATTAAAAAAAAAAAAAAAAACGAGATTCTCAGGGGGGGCAACTGCCCCCCCTGCCCCCCCGGAGGGTACGGCCCTGAAGGGCGCCATTGTTGTGAGTAAGATTATGGGATACAAAATGGATGCGCCCATAAGATAAAAGTTATCGTTTTCATGTGGCAAACAGATTACGAAATGCATACGCAAAATTCAACAACTTGACTCTGAATCTGGTAGACAACAGGATACTAGTATACGCAATACACAGTACTTGAAAAATATTAGCATGCACTGCGTGCACCCAGTTTTAAAAGTTACATGCACACGCAAAAATCAGCATGCACCGGTGCATGTACTAACATTGCGAGCCCTGCACATGTTGATGAATCTGTGTCCCTTATGACAAAAACACTATTGCACTGTAGTGACTGGTAATTACATATACCGTATATTGCCGTGTATTAGCCGACTTTTGAAGTCTAGAAACACTTTCCAAAAGAAGGGGGTCGGCTTATACACGGAGGCAACAAATTGGAGCATAAATTTCCGATCGAAAATACTCCCGACTAGGGCTGGGACGAATACACAGGGTGGCGAATACGATACGTATCACGAAATAAGGTGACGAATACAACTATTTATTCATGAATACAATGCATATAGGCAAAAACATGCTGACAAGGCAGAAATTCACAAATAATAATTAAAACATGGTATTATGATGCATTTGCTTATTCAGTTGTATATATTGTATGTACACAGTTTATCATTTCCATAAACAAATTACTAGTAAATAAGAAATTATATAT
>JAECMU010159121.1:0-10663 GCA_016106625.1 Dracogyra subfuscus | reverse complement strand
TATATATATATATATTCAAAATAATGTGCAGTTCTTTGTGCTTAAAACATCAAAATACAAAATAAAATGAACAGTGAACACCCACAAACAATCTTGATAATGTCAAAAAAAGGGTATATTCTTTAATCAATTACAATGTTATTAACACTTTGTAAAATAGTTAGAAATAGTTATTTTAAGCCTCTTTTTCACCAATTAACAAAATATGAATTGAAATACAATTATGGAAATAAACTTCGCTTCAAATTCGCCAAAACTCCAAAAAATAATATAACGATTGCGTTTTGTAGGTAAACGAAATTGGCCGAGATTTACCGAATGTACCTTGGATCGGAAAACCTCGATTTCATTTCGTGAATGTCTCTATCGAGTTCACATCCATCAGCGTGGGCGGGACGTAGTGCAGTGGTAAGGCGCTCGCTTGATGCTCGGTCTGGGATCGATCCCCGTCGGTGGGCCCATTGTGATATTTCTCGTTACAGACAGTGCATCACGGCTGGTATATCAAAGTATGTGTTATCCTGTCTGTGGGATGGTGCATATTAAAGATCCCTTGCTGCTAATCGGAAAGAGTAGCCCTCTCTCAATATCTGTGTGGTCCTTAACCATATGGCTGACGCCATATAACCGTAAATAAAATGTGTTGAGTGCGTCATTAATTAAAACATTTCTTTCTTTCTTTTTCTTTCAAACTTTATGACGTGTTGACACTGTGCATATAGTATTTGTCCCTTTTACAATTGCTGTCTCGCCATTTTTATATTTGGGAAAACTGAAATATTTCCATACAATGGATTTAAATTGTGCAGGGACACCAGTGATGCCCTCTAGCTCAGATATTATAAAATGGGACGTCACAGAAAGTCGAGAACGCTAACCTTATTTCCGTGCGAATGCAGCGGAAACAGCCGAAGTCTGAAGTAGACTGTCACTAAACCGTCTACGTATGTTCAATTTTAGACTTGCGAAACAGTGGTCCAGTCTCCAGTCTAATAATTGTCATGATGGTCTTAATAGTATTTAATGTAAGCCTACATGTCTGTGTTTGATATAAAATAATTTATGTTGAATGTCAGTTCAAACAGCGTGACTGGCGTATGCTTAAACATACGACATTTAGTTACATTATAATATTCGCGTGTATTCGGTTCGAGCAGCCACGAATACAACTACGATACAGGTCGCTGTTCGGTGCACCGAATATTTGAGTGTATCGTTACACCCCTACTCCCGACCATGACTTATACATTTTGATCAAACCCGTATACGGTATAGCCTTTCACAGATTATGTATCAATAATAATAATATGTTCACAGTATAAATAAAATGCAATATTATGCAGGTTTTTTTTCTTGAAAGCATTATAAGTTTGATGAATAATAATAAAAAATTACTTGTTTTATTGTCATTTCAATGGTAAAAACGTATTCTTTCCAACTGTCCGCCATCTTTGTTTGACCTGTGCTGGGACCAGTCTTTCATATAGCAAATTTAAAATACAAAACGGTTATATTATATTTCTAATATTATTGTTTTGTTGGGAGGGTGCATTAAAGTCTAACATAATGCCATAAATAAATTAAGCTCATTATTAACTTTACAGACTGAAACAACATAACATGAATTTCAGGACGATAATTACTCCCCAAAATTGTCACATGACCATAACATATACAGCAGCAGTCACCGATTGCATCATCTTTTGTTTCTGTGCCTCAGTGATTTTACTTTTTGTTGTCCAGTGAATAAATAATTACTTTTATGCAGTGATATGTTGTTACAGGTTGAATTATTTATTTTTCTGTTGTGATTTATCAGTTCTAAATTATTTTTCACTGCATGGTTACGATAGTAGATGTTAGCATTGCTCATTTGCTGCATTGACTGAGATCGCGATTACCGTGTTTGTAATAATTAAAGGAAAAACAAATACAATGAACAAGAAAAGCACAAGTCTATTTGTTGACAGTATTATTGAATCAGTACAGCTGGACAAAAGATGACTTCGGCTTATATACGAGGCCGATTATTTTGTACTACCGTATATTGCCGTGTATTAGCCGACTCCGTGGATAAGCCGACCCCTTAGTTTGACCCTAAATATCTAGTACAAAATCATCGGCCTCGTGTATAAGCCGAAGTCATCTTTTGTCCAGCAGTACTGATTTCAATAATGCTGTCAACAAATAGACTTATGTTTTTCTTGTTCATTGTATTTGTTTCCCTTCAATTATTACGAACACGGTAATCACGATCTCAATCAATGCAGCAATGCTAACATCTACTATCGTAACTATGCAGTGAAAAATAATTTAGAACTGATATATCACAATAGAAAAATAAATAATTCAACCTGTAACAACATATCACTGCACACAAGTAATTAATTTATTCACTGGACAGCAAAAAGTAAAATCGTTGAAGCATGTTTAATCTCCCACCACACACAGAAACAAAAGATGATGCAATCCGTGACTCAGGGTACCCACAGAATTTTCAAATTAAAATTCCCTGTATTTTCCCTGAATTTTCCCTGTTGTAAAAGATCTTTCCCTGTCTAATATCCATGATTCTTTATTGTATACAACGGCCTCCTGCCAGCCCCAATAGCCGTGCCTTCACCTCCAAATACCATAATCAACATATTGTAACAAGAAGCAAGTATGAGGGTTATCAGGAGCAGCTGAAAGCCAGTCTATGCAGGGTTTTATCACCTGTTGCTAGACTCCGAATATCGGCACCATTCCCCAAGGCTATGTCGGGGTTTTCCCCAATTTGGAGTTTAGAAAAATCCCAATATGAATGCTAAAACTTCTCAATTTGTATTTGTTTCCTTTTAATATTCTTGAAGCCCTTTTCTATTGCTTTTTATCAAATCATTGATCGCTTTAGATAAGAATAAACAACAATCAATATTTTTGTGGCTTTTAACAATATTTTGAAAGGGAACACAAAATTCCCAATTATTTTGTAAAACGACGCAAAAATTCCCAAGTTGAAAGCCATGGGAGTCCAGTCAAGTTTCAGAAATAAAACCTGCTATGAACTGAGGGTCAGTTAGCCATACAGGATTAAAGGTTGTCATGATGAACTAAAACTAAGTCTAATTACTACAGGCAGTCAACATGAGCTTGATAGAAACTTCCACCTGAAATGATAGCATGCTTAAGCAAACACATACATGGGCATTTTAAACGAAGATTAAAATGTCCCTGTGTCACTCATAGCTGTGGAGACTTATTTTGCCTTATAAATTTATAATAAAGGCTTGGATCAGAATGTAATTTTCCAAATATGTGCACAACTTTCATTAAAAATCTTTTGGTAAAAATCTATTTTTCTTCCAGGTTTTTTGTTTTAGATTTAATTATCACATTGAAGATTATTATGTATAGCAGAAATGTCAGAAAAGTAGATCTAAGACTACAATATGTCACTGTTAATGATACATTAGTATGGCATAACCAAATTTAATGACTCAACATTTCTGATATACATAGAATAAGCTCTGGAGCAATGGTCGCTTATTTCCATTTTGACTTCTAGTGTTTTGGGTGCTATATGTAGATCATATAAACACAGCATTTTCCTTGGTGGAACAATTTGATCTATATAGTGACCAGATGATTTCTCAATAAAAATAAATCTATGATAGTTTTTGAAACATACACTAGAAATCACCAGTAGCTATCATTCAATACCATCATGAAAAAGACAAAGGAATCCAAAACACCACTATCTTAGGTTTATTACATTTGTACCTGATGTGGTATACATATCTATATACAGGACTCAACAAAATTCACTGATATTTTTCCAGATTCCATTACACCCAAATAAAATTCCCTGCATTTTCCCTGAATCAGACAAAAATTTCAAATTCCCTGCAGGGAATTTTTAAAAAACATTTTCCCTGTTTTCCCTGTCCCGTGGGTACCCTGGTGACTGCTGCTGTATATGGAATGGTCATGTGACAATTTTAGGGGAGTAATTATCGTCCTGATATTCATGTTATGTTGTTTCAGTCTGTAATGTTAATAATGAGCTTAATTTATTTATGGCATTACTTTAGACTTTAATGCACCCTCCCAACAAAACAATAATATTAGAAATATAATATTTGTTTGAAGAAAAAATACCGTTTTGTATTTTAAATTTGCTATATGAAAGACTGGTCCCAGCACATGTCAAACAAAGATGGCGGACAGTTGGAAAGAATACGTTTTTACCATTGAAATGACAATAAAACAATTTTTTATTATTATTCATCAAACTTATAATGCATTCAAGCACAAAAAACTGCATAATATTGCATGATGGGGTGTTTTATTTATACTGTGGACATATTATTGATACATAATCTGTGAAATGCCATACGGGTCTGATCAAAATTTATAAGTCCGGGTCTGATCAAAATGTATAAGTCATGTCGCGAGTATTTTCGATCGGAAATTTATGCGCCAATTTGTTGCCTCCGTGTATAAGCCGACCCCCTTCTTTTGGAAAGTGTTTCTAATCTTCAAAAGTCGGCTAATACACGGCAGATATTTAAGGTCAAACTAAGGGGTTGGCTTATCCACGGAGTCGGCTAATACACGGCAATATACGGTAGATGTTGCAGGGCTCACACTGGAAGAATTTATTTTTTTCAGATATATATATCAAGAGTTTACACAAAAATTATTCAAAAGTGACTAATTTAAAGAACATCTTATTTGCCAAAGACTAAATGTTGTAGCTATTTTGCATGAAACTTAGCAGCTGGCTAATTTTACAATTGACAGGGTGAGCCCTGGTGTTTGTTTCTTATAAAAGGCCACATTCCTAAGAGGGGGGCTTTCATGTTAGTCGATGCATCAATTACAAAAGGGTAAACAGAAGTGGCCAGTACCAGTAGATACATGTACGATTAATTCCTGCCCATGTGTGATCTTTGCAAAATTGAACCTCCAGTTCCTGCTCGCATGCTTGGGAGCTAAGACAGGTCAAGATATTATTTTTAATTCCACAACTAAATTCACCACTCTAAATATTCTAATGTTAAGTGTAAAACCATTGCATAAATTTTATATATATATAAATAAATAGTTCAATACATGAATACAGACAGTAGCAGAGTTCACATTGACTGTATTTAGATGGTTTTGTACAAGTAATTACTTAAAAGTTAAAGACATGTTTCTTGTGTAAAATATTAATAACCTACCCCATGTAACACATGTAACGTTACGCGTGTTACACTAAATAAAGGCTATAGCGTATAATAACTTGCAGCTTTTGCAAACCAAAAATGGGAAAATTTGTTTCATATTGGTATTCTTACTTTTAACCTGAAAACATGTTTTAAACGATTCAATATTTTACTAGTTATAAACACTTCTTGGTTATTTGCGTTACGTGTGTTACATGCAAAATAGTGTTACTTTTGTATTGTTTTTCAAATAAACCTGTTATATGAAGAGAAAAGAGAGATGGTAAATTTTAAGACACCCAATTGTTTGTCAAATGACTATATACCGACTCATTTTGGTATTATCCAACAACATTATAAGCAAAGAACAACCGTAACTATTTTTGTGTGTTTTGTTTTGTTTGCAGGTGCTGTATTTTCAAATAGCGGCACACACAAAATTATATCACTGTTTATGATTTGTTTGTTATTTAACATAAATATACATATCCAAAATATTAAAGAAGCACTTTTTTAATTTATAAGATGAATTTTAATTTTTGCATCCCAGGATGAGTTTGCATGGAATGAGCCTGCAGGGTTGTGTGTGTATTAGTGATTAATATGTGGATTTGTTTTAATCAGTTAACTTGAAAATTATCGTTGTAACAGTATTTGACATCAAACATAGGATAGTTGTATAATTAGATTTAGAGCAAAAAAAATTGCCAACTTTTTGGTTGTCGGGAATTGCCAAACAAATAAATAGCTTGGTCTCTAATGAGAGCGTATTTATGTCCAAATGTTCTTATATGGTCGATGACAGTCCCTTTATTGCACCCTTGTTTTGGCTTTGTACACAGTAAATAAAACATATCCAAT
Source organism: Dracogyra subfuscus (assembly GCA_016106625.1). Taxonomy (NCBI): domain Eukaryota; kingdom Metazoa; phylum Mollusca; class Gastropoda; order Neomphalida; family Peltospiridae; genus Dracogyra; species Dracogyra subfuscus. The sequence continues at coordinate 4,610 of JAECMU010159121.1, read as the reverse complement.
GGTAAAAAAATGTATACTTTTTTATTTCCTTTGAAACTTAAAATTAATATTTTGACTAGAATTGTAAACAATGTTGTCCGCTTGTTATAGAAAACTGACAGGAGTCCAGGTTAGTAGATCAGTTTTTATTTTAATGTGGTGAAGTATTGTAATAATTAATATAGCTAATTTTGAATTTGAATGACGTCAGTATTCCAATGACATCAGTTTGAATCGCCTTACAATAACCATATACTGCCACTGGGTACATGACGTTTCCGTTTTAAGAATGCTGGAAAAATTCCAATGCAAACTTGCTACATTTTGAAATTATATTGAATTCAATTACGCTTGATATATGTTTTTGTAACAATGCTCAGCAGACATGATTCTTTGGCATTTCTATTTATTCGGTTATTGTTTTTTTCTATAATGTAGGCTATGCCTTTCAAGCTACATGTCACAGGATGTTTTTAGTACAATATACCCAGTAAAGAAAATCTTTAGCCTTTCCCTTTCAACTTGTTTGGTTTCTGTTTGCTTTACCAATTAAGTGTACAGAAGTAATTATGACAAATAAACCAAGTTGAATCCAGTTAAGTCTAAAACAACAGCCTTGTTTTACTGACATTTGTTGTTTTGTTGAATTGTTTTTTTTTAATGTACATTTGTCTGGTTCCCCAATAAAAACTTTAGCCCTTCCCTTTCAACTTGTTTGGTTTCTGTTTGCTTTACCAATTAAGTGTACAGAAGGGCAATTCCATATTAGAGAGGACTTGATGCCAAAAAATTATCTTCAAAATTTAATGAAATAAATGACTGAAATCTATAGATTAATTACCCAATTTAACTAATAACAATAGTTTTCCCTGAAACAAAATGTCTTTTTGTACTACACGCCAATGGCAAACATTTCATATTTTAAGGTTAAAAGTTGACAAAAATATGGGTAAATTAGCCCTATTAATATTCCCTGAATGTAAAGCAATATTCTGCATATTTCATTAGATTTGTAATGTCACTACCCTGACTCTCAAACACCAAATAGTTAAAAACAGTCAACGAAAAGCATAGAGACTGAAATATAATTCATAGAAAAATGGTTTGCCACTGTAACGTCAGTCACAAAAAAGTAAAAACATTTGTGTAGAAAACAAATCTGAGGGTACTCCAACATGTCATTCATAATTTTCTTGCTACTTGCCAAGGCAAACCTTAAAAACATCCCATCAGTCCTTAATATTATATAAATGTAGCATGAGAGTGGAATGAAACTGGTAACGTCAGTCACATGTAACATCATGCAGTCACGTGAAAACAGGAGCTGTAACGTCAGTCACTTTTCAACCAATGAGCTGTAACTAGGTCTTACTGAATTCTTTCTACATATTTTTAACCCTTTCCCTAGATTTCATCAGATTTTAACCTAAACTTAGTAAAAAGCATACACTATTGGTCCAAATAACAAGTAAACAAACTGAAATAGTAAAAAACTTCAGCAAAGATAGCCACCAAAAATTGCCATTCAATCTTGAGAATAAAGCCCTTCTACAGGTAGATTTTTCCGAAAATTATAAGTGCATTTACCAAGATGAAATTCAGAGTGCCCACTGGCAGCAGCACCAAGTCAGCCTCTACACAGCTGCTCTTTGGCATTCTGGAAGGCTGCACTCTTAAGTGATGGTTTCGGACAACCTGACCCATACAAAGGACACCCTTTTGGCATATACAGATGTGATCCTGGAGGCCCTACCTACCTCTGTCAAATCTGTGTCAATTTGGTCTGATAGCCCCTGGTCACAATTCAAAAACCGTTACATTACAGCAGCCCTGAATGTCCTGCAGGAGAAACATAACATTCTGATTCACTGGAACTACTTTGCAACTTCCCGTGGGAAAGGTCCAGTGGATGGGATTGGTGGTGCCATAAAGAGGCACGTTTGGAACAATGCTCAGCAGACATGATTCTTTGGCATTTCTATTTATTTTTTTTATTTTTTTTCTATAATGTAGGCTATGCCTTTCAAGCTACATGTCACAGGATGTTTTTAGTACAATATACCCAGTAAAGAAAATCTTTAGCCTTTCCCTTTCAACTTGTTTGGTTTCTGTTTGCTTTACCAATTAAGTGTACAGAAGTAATTATGACAAATGTTTCACCAAGTTGAATCCAGTCAAGTCTAAAACAACAGCCTTGTTTTACTGACATTTGTTGTTTTGTTGAATTGGTTTTTTTAATGTATATGTAATTATATTGGAATTGAAGACAAGTTTTTATTTTATTTCCAGGTTAGTAGGCATATGGGCATAACATGTGACGAGGGAGGGCACAGTGGATATAATTTACACCATTGAAGGTGAACATTACATGGGGGGGGGGTAATGAAGTCTTCCGACGCGGAGGCTTGCATTACCTATTTACCACATCGTGACATAATGTACGAGCGAGTGGACGAATCGTCCGCATGACAACAAATACAAACAGTTAATAAAAACTCATCAATTATGTTGTCTTTTCTTGCTTGAGCCTGGGTCGTGTATATTTTATTTATTATATTAGTTTATTTCTGTTACATACCGGCCTCGGTGACGTAGCGGTTAAGTCGCCGGACAACAGGCTGGTAGGTACTGGGTTCGCAGCCCGGTACCGGCTCCCACCCAGAGCGAGTTTTTAAGGACTCATTGGGTAGGTGTATGGCCGCTACACCCTCTTTTCTCTTTCACTAACAATAACAACTAACCCACTAATTTCTATTCTGTCCTGGACAGACAGCTCAGATAGCTGAGGTGTGTGCCCAAGACAGGCGTGCGCTATAACAGCTTGCTCTGAATGTGCACGTTAAACAATAATGAAAATGAAAAAATGAAAATTTCTGTTATTATTGAACTTACCGTGCTGTATTTGCCACTGCCATTATTAAATGAAAATGTTGCCACCCCTGCACCACGCTGAGGAACAGCACATGCAGGGGGAAAATATGTGTTTTTGGACTTATTGTATTTTTATAATTTCTTAACAATATAATTTCCTTAATAAATTATTCAAGATTTATTTAAAACATAAAAATTATATATATATATATAAAATAATAATAATAAACCCCGAGCTGGAAATGACGCGGACGCACCGGAAGATCACACACGAGACAAGAATTCACAGACATTCTTAACTAAATTTGTAGCCGAAGTAACTATAACAACAATGATAATACGAATAATTTGCAACCGAAGTAAATATTCTGATTCGAATGATGTACAACTTTTCATTTTCAATATTGTTTAACGTGCACATTCAGAGCAAGCTGTTATAGCGCACGCCTGTCTTGGGCACACACCTCAGCTATCTGAGCTGTCTGTCCAGGACAGAATAGAAATTAGTGGGTTAGTTGTTATTGTTAGTGAAAGAGAAAAGAGGGTGTAGCGGCCATACACCTACCCAATGAGTCCTTAAAAACTCGCTCTGGGTGGGAGCCGGTACCGGGCTGCGAACCCAGTACCTACCAGCCTGTTTTCCGGCGACTTAACCGCTAGGCCACCGAGGCCGGTGTACAACTTTTTGGGGTCACACGTTTTATAGCAGTAAGTGATGAACACATTTAACTGGCTGTAACAGCAACATGATTGGCAATCAATCACGGTAAGTTGTATTCTGCTAGTAACAACAAACTCACGAGTGACCATGACATCTTGTTGTTTTAACACTGTGAATACTATGCAGTCTTGGTTAGTAATGACAGACAGTTATTTGAATATATGAGTGCTGTTAACGACATCACTACCCAAACAAACTGAAAACAGTTAATTGGTTGTTAGCTGTTGTTCTGTAAACGGATTATTAGATGTTTGATGGCTTTGAGCTGGAATTATTTCTAGAAGCATCGTGAATACTGAATCGGGAATACAACACAGTAAGTACAGTTCTATATAAAAGGTTTAACCAAGTCAAAATTATAAAATGTTGGCGATTTCGCCACAGATGGAAAAGATTCAAATATAACCGTCGATTCGCTTTTATTGTATTATAACAGAATACACACAACACATATTGATGGTTTTATTCATATTTATAACTTGATTTATGCCATATAATGTTTATCTCGCCCTACTCTGTGACCGATGAACTGGCTTACATTCAAGTGACAGAAAACAGACAACAATCACATTTATTTATTTATAAGTGGTATAGCCCTGTAGTTTTGGCATAAAAACATGCTCATAATGACAGTAGATATATACTATAATATATGTTGTAATATATATCTTCTAGCAAGTCTAATATGTATGATAACTTCGCCCGCAATGAAAATAACCTTTGGCGATCTCGCCCCGGGGCGAGTTCGCCAGGGCGTGATCGACAAGGGGCGAGATCGACATACTTCGTATTGGATATATAATTTTGTAGTTTCCATATGAGTTCACTTGTTGATTTCCATACGAGTTCTAAATCTTTCTAAATTTATTAAATCTAGGACAAAGTTAACGTCTGTATGAGACGTCACTAATTAAATTCTGAAATTGTGTGCATTTTGAGCGAAACGGTTAGGCCTACTTTACAACAAACATGTCATTGTCATATCAAAATCCAAATCTTACCCAGGATTTCTTTTCTCCTTGATGCATGTGGTTCATCT